>VYZU01015717.1:0-21277 GCA_013401355.1 Ceyx cyanopectus | reverse complement strand
TGAATCTATGAATCTATGAATACAGGGTCTCCTCCCCATAGCACTTACTGTCCTTCTTTCTTTCTTCAGGTAGATGTCCCACCAAGTTGCAGCCCATTGTCATTATCTCCTTTGTCAAGCAACTTTTGTCACTTGTACGCCTTCTCCATTCTAATATACCTGTCTGGTTCTGCTCTTTTGGTGGTCACATTGCTCACAGTCATGTAAAATCAGGTGATCCTGCTCTGGCAGATGGACTAGATGATCTTCTAGGTCCCTTCCAACCCCTAACATTCTGTGATTCTGTGAAAATGCTTATAGATTACACCTGCCATCACAATGTTGTAGAATTCCTGTATGAAGTTATTAGCAAAGAATACTTATATTTGAGAACAAGGCTTACTAACACCATTTGCATCCAACCTAATGCACTTAAAATTTATAGCTCTCCCATGTCTTCGCTTTGAATTAATTCATGATACCTTTTAATTACAAAAAGTATTTAGATGTCTAATATCTGCTGGCATATGTATTTAAAAAACACATCTCTCATTCTCAGATTTTTTCCAATACATCTTTTTTTAAGCACTGTTATGATACTATATACTAGGATTCCTCTGGCCTAGCTTTAGCTTGGATTAGAAATCTTATTTTTAGGTGACTACTCCCTTATACTTAATCCATAAACAAGAGATAGAGAGGCACAACCAGAAGTGATTCATCTCTTCCTAAAATAGATGTCTTAAGTAGGTGGCCTTCAGCACAAGTAACTGCAACTTCAATTGGGAGAAAAAAAATAAATTAAATTTTATAAAAAAGGAGAAAACCATCCGTTAAAGGGAAATTGAAAGGTTTTCTGCCCTTTACAGAGTAAAATGAAGTATATATAAAATTAGACCACATGTTCAACATGTGCCCATGCTCAGTTTTCACTATTCCTGCTATGCAACTACAAGAAGGAGATGACAATACTGCTTTTTTTAGGACCTATAAAATAGATCTGTAATTAATGCTTATGGAAAATCAGACAACTAGTTTGCTAAAACGGGAGTTACTATGAAATTGATTCAAATTTTACACTAATATAGAAACTGAAAAGGTTCACTTCGTTTGTTTTCTTACCAACACCATTGTTACTATTGCTGCTGGTACCTTTGATGACGTTAAAAGTTTAGAAAAGGTTTCACAGTGGATCTTTCTTACTAAATTAGAATCATGAAGTGTTTTTAACTTTGCATATGGGGTGACAGAAAAATAATATATTAATTAGAATCTAATATATCCTAGGATACATAATTCAGGATGTATAAGATGAATGTATTTATGCCATTAATGTCTTTTAAAACTTGAATAAGAAAAACCTGTAGGGTCTCAGCCTACAGTGCAGTTCATAGTTCAGCTACCACATTACAAAACCTGAAGAATTCTAGATTATAGCCCATTTTATATTGCATTCAGCTAACAGTATATAATATCAAAAAGAAAAGTATCTTTTCATTTTACTTTTCTAGGGTAATGATAAAACTTCAGTTACTTTAACAGTTTTTCTTTTCTCTTTCTGGCTACAGGCATTTCAGATGACAACATTAATGCTTTCTCAGTTGACGGCAAGTGAAGGATTTGTAGGTACTACTCTGGGAAGGTATTGCAAGCTGACATTTCCTATTACACTGCTTGTTGTTTCAAACAATACAGAATTCTTAATTTCTTAGCAACAGTTTACAAGTTTAAGTTTATGTTCTGTATTATTTTTTTTCTGTTGGTAACTCCCCAGCTCATGATGAGTCTCCACTGAATCTGGTTCGTGAATTGTACAGCAATTAGTTGATGAATAAGTGTAGTGACTCTTCCCTATGTTCCAGTATGATAAGACTTTGTTTGGGACAACAAGGTGTTAATTCTTGACCTTGATATGATTTTATATTTTAGCTCGTATTGTCATAGAGGTTTCTGGCAGTTGAGTGAAGTGGAGAGATTGACTAATTGAGTTTATAAAAGAAGATGGGACAAGTATGGGGCAAGTCTTTAAAATGAGTTTTATACTCCAATCTCGGGACATATGAGAAGTAAAAATGATAACAAGTTGGTTGTTTCTTACCACAGTGTGCATTTGATGTATCTTTCTTTGTTCTTTCTCCAGATAATTGTTTACTTGCTGTGAGTTCATGGAAAGGACCTTAGTCTTCACCTATACAAGATGTAAAAAGTTCTATTGCTTTACAAATGTTTCTTTGGTACCTACATAATTTGACTAATATGCTAAGTCAAATATAATTGCAATTCCACAAATGAATGTAATAGTGGTGAAACCAGTGCTGTATACATCCTTATATCACCACTTTAACTGTGAAGGTAGTTATCAAAAATCTTGATTAGCAGACAGATTGAAACAGTTAATTAGGCTTACTGCTAATTTAATTGAACAACATATTGAATCAAAGTAGAGACTTTCAACTTATGTTTAAATTTTGACATCTCAACAGATCAAAATGTAAAATAAAAAGTTCTCTGATATTTAGTCATTAAGTAAATGTTCTTACTGATTATCTTTTCCCTTGTAATAAAAAAATAAAACAAACACCCAAAAGTTAATAAAATTATTACATATGGTTACCATGACAACAAAAGTTGCTCTCAAACCACAGGAGTCTGTTCTTGAATCTTTTAAATATGTGATTTTTAATTCTAACCAAGGTTCTTCACATATCAATTTTAATATAAAGAGATTATTGTCTCTTCAATACTACATCAAGAGTAATAAACTGAGATTTACCATGAGGGTATATTGAACAATGGAGTAAACTATACAAATTAAAAAAAAAAAAAAAAAAAAAAAAAAAAAAAAACAGGGAACTTCACAGCAACTGTTGGCTGTCTTACCTAGTGAATGCTTCTAAAATAATCCAGAGCCTTTCTATAAGAAAAAGAACTTGACGGATCTTGGAAATCTAGGCCTTAGGAAATCTAGGCCTTATTTAGGTCCCAAATCAGTGATACATGTATTTTCAGATCACTCTTTCAAAAAGCCATAGAACACCATAGTATAACACTTAAATTCAGGTTTTGGTTTATTTCTTACAAGTACTTAGAATACAGATTAATTTCATATATGTACATTGTGAAGACTAGAAATATTAATTAAATGATGAGTATCACAGATAAAGATTTGGTTACAACAGCTTGTGCATTTCAGGAAAAGTGAAAGGAAGAAACGAAGTATTGCCTTGCACCATCAAGGCATAGTTGTCTTAGATGCTAGACTGCCTAACTGTCAAGTTTAGAGGTAGAAACATGATCTGAATCGGATGACCTACTAAAGTTTCTTCTAAACTTATTTTCTATGACTGATCCACTTTAAAATTTTCTTTCTAATCTTGTCTTAGTTTAGACAAGTATTATCTTATTTTAGATGTGAGACCCGGGACTTATAAGGAGACAAGAAATTTATTAGAACAATATATATGTATAAACAACAAAAAAACAAGCTAGGCAACAACAAAATGTATAATCAGTGCTTTGAAACAACTATATATATGTATGCGNCGCACCATTTTCTCCCCTGCCCGGCCGGCCCGGCCCCACCCCCACAGGCAAAGAGAGAGAAATAAAAAAGAAAAGTTTTGTTTCTCTCCTAAAGGGAATTGCTACCCCTTGACAGATCTGTTTATCTAACACCTCTTTATACCTATTCTATATAATTTTTTTAATTCTCTCAGACACTCTAAAGAAGAAAAATTAGTCTATTTAAATAACAAGCAATATTACCATTCACCCCAGTTAAAGTGAATTTTAACTTAAGCAACTGCATTCTTTAGCAGAGAACAAGACATAGTTAAAAAGTTCATTACAAAATTGTCATATTTAAGATGTCCTTGTCCCACATATATTTTAAAAGTCAGAAAGACAAGACCTCTGCCAACATAATTCCATCTGAAAATTGTTTAAAAGACTTTTTATTCTCCTCCTCTACTTCTAAAAGAATGGATCTTTCTTTAGTGAACAGGGCTTGTTCAACTCAGTAATATTTTCTTTATCCCCAGGGTAGTCTCTGACTTTGAGAGCCTGACAGCTTCATCACAGTTTTCAAATTACTTTTTTTTTCTTTTCTGTTTCTAAGGAGAAGATTTTTGC
Organism: Ceyx cyanopectus; assembly: GCA_013401355.1. Lineage (NCBI taxonomy): Eukaryota > Metazoa > Chordata > Aves > Coraciiformes > Alcedinidae > Ceyx > Ceyx cyanopectus. The sequence goes on along the minus strand of VYZU01015717.1, from coordinate 17,167 downwards.
TAACCTCTAACTGGAATCAGGTCACCAGCAGTTCTCAGACACTGAACCCTAGTGTTGGTGAGGTTTTCACGTTGACCATTTCACACTGTATTTTAAATTATCCTAATTTTTAAACCATATCCATTACAATAGATGTAGGCGTTTGAATCAGAATGATCATGTAGGGATAAAAATGAAAGTAATTTGGTTAAATAATGGTATTTGGAGAGTTTGCTGTTGCAAATAATGTGTTAATATACTGAAAGATAGTATGGCTACTTTAAGGAGCATATATAATAACTTCTGATTCCTGTATGTGTATGGAAATCACAACAAAATGACTAAGCCTTTCAGTGAACTTTAGCATCTTATGTTCTTCTGTGTAGAAAAAATAAAATTAAAAGGTAAGACTGAAGTAAAACCAAAATAAATTTTTTCAGAATGATAGAAATTAGAAAAAATAGACTCACATATTGTGGGTCTTTTGCCTCTCCAAGGGACACGGAGATCTAATAAGATTAAAGAAATGTGGTGAGTTTTCTCCATGACTAAAACTTATGCAGGACATCCATGACAGAAATGAACTTAATTTAAAGAGAACCCCATAGTCCAGAAATTAGAACTGTTCTTGTCTTGGAACTTTACTGGGATAAAAGGGGACAAGAAAAAAACCACATCAGACCATCTACACAAATGCTTACAATTCTAGACTACACACATGATAGGTGATTTGTGCTAAACAAGCTGCACATCATTAAAAAGGTTGAAAAGAAACTATTACAGTACAAACAACCCAGTGGAAAGTAGCATTTTTGTATTATTTCACACGACTCTGTTCACATAAGCTAAAATGCTATTGTTGTCTGTCACATCTGCAAGCAAAGTAGCACTGTTTGACTGTGAAGATCTAATCACTGTTCATGTGATTTTTTCCATATTGGTCATCACAACTTGCATGTGAAAAATACTGAAAACTAAGTAGACACATTTGCTATACAAAACCGTAAGCTCAAAATGTGGGAAATATTTGTAAATAAAACTTTTGGTTTTAGAATTTGTAATCATATTGCTCACATATCAGTCATAATCTATTAATTCATTCTTCTCATTCTTTCTTCATTTCCTTCTTGCCATCATAGTAAAGTTCTTAGTGTCATCTCCAAAGCTCTGCAGAGCATTATGTAACCTTATATCTCAGATCTCACTGTATCCCTCCTCATTCACTTCTGCTACTGTAGTTACTAGTGTCACTTCTTAATTTTATACTTTTATTCTCAGTTCCAGGCAGTCCCATATATATAGGAAACAACGGATAAAATTCAGTCTTCTGACAGAAAACCAAATTCAATGTCAATTTTTTTTTTACATATGGACATTTTACAAGTGAAATAAGAAAATATTTAATTTTTAACTCCAAGTTGATAAATGTTTCTGTATGTTCACACTTTATTTCTTTTTGTCTTTCAGGATGAATATTTTCTTGGCAAAATACATTAATACATACCTTAAAGCATATATGTGCCAATAAGAAGTTAAATTTCCACAGATGAAAAATTAGGTGTTTTCACCAAAATGTGAAAACCAATAATTTTCTGTGCTTATTCACTCTAGGTGGAACAGTTATTACACATTATTGACTCATTCTCTGAGGTGACCAATTTTGATATAGATTCTTAAATCCAGAGAGCTTTATGTTGTACTTGAATATGTGGAAAATATGACCGTGTCAGTTTGGATGGCTAATGAAGCTAAGGATAGAATGCAGAGGCAGATATGTTTGTCTCTGGTTGTACAGGCTGGTCCTGATTATATAACTGATCTTGGTTTTGTAGTGTGGCTACAGGTCCAGTATTCTTATGTTAAAATTATCATTTAAGTATCTAAAGTAGGAGATTAATCTTCATAGCTAATCTCTGTAGTGAGTTAAAGGAAGAAACTCTTCTGAACTAAAATTCAAAGTAAATAACTTTCTGGAGGGACCTGACTCTCTCTTGGTTGTATAGGGAACTTGTAGATCTTAACAAGTTAATACAGACTCACTAAATTAAGATCTTAAAATTAAAGCCTCTTATTTTCCACCAGAATGACTATTTTAATTAATAAAGTTAATTACTAATTTCTTTTCATATTTCCTTAGAGACAGATCCAATTGAATATATGTCATTTGGACTGATGACAGTATGTTAGAAAGGGTTTAGATTGGTAGATCTAGACAGTGAGCAGTAGCTTGTATATAATTGTAAATGGTTTGTGGATTATAAAGGAGTGAAAAATATGGGATGAAACTGGGTTAGGACTCATCAGGAAGTATCAATATATTTGCTAAAAGTGTCTGTATATAAGATGAATAAAATACATCAGTTTGAGCTGTGTGCTGTTTAGCTGGCTACAAGTCAGAAACAATAGAATAGGAACTATCTTTCTCTTTTGCAGATACTAACCTCTACTTACCCATAATTGATATTTGATAGTATGCATCACTATACGAAATGACAATAAATAATAAAACAAACACGAAATGACTTTACTTTCTTAGTATTGATCCTTTCCAGAAGATTTCAAGCACCAATCCACCACCAGGTGGCTTTTTCCTTTGTAGTTCTAACTCAGTAACATGAAATGGGTTCAGTGATCTGTAAAATGTTATTTATACTACTCATCTGAAAATACAAATTACCTCATTAGTAACAGTGAAATCAAGACTAAACTCAAGTTTTTTATGTATTCTGCATGGTTGAGTAGGTTGGTTGATTTGAGTTATTGCAAGTAATTTCAACTGTCCCCAGGGAACTTGGCGTACTTTGGAAAGCTTGTAGAAGTTTACCAGCTTTGACAAGCCACTCCAGTTTATACCCAACCAAGGTAACATTAGACTAGAGCATGTTAGACTGTCAGAACAGACATAAGTGAGAGAAGGACAGTGCTGCAGCCTGGTGGTTCACACTTCTCCAAGTCTGGTAGAAAGTGGAGAGCACAGGCATAGTAGGAGGAAGTTCTGAGGATGATGTCTGCATCATGATGATAGGATCTATTATTTCTGGCAAAAACCTCTGGACCACTAGGGTCAAACGCTATGCAAAACTTACAGTTTCTTATACATAGCATCCTTCCCAGTAACTCCCTGGATTTACTCCTCACAAAAAGAAAACATTGTGAAGAATCAATGTCTACTTTTCTTTCATGAACTTAGTTATTTATTTCATGAGGAGATCATTTTCAGTATATCTCACCTCTCACAATCTTCCCACAAGATCTGGGAACCAAGACTTTGTGGCTACCATAATTTGGAGTTCATCTTGGACAACCACCCAGACCAGACACATAAATTAGAGATGGTTTTCTTTCAAGTACTCAATGAACTAGTGCCTGAGCACTTTAAACATTCTTTTATGTCAGAAAATACTAAAATAATAAAGATGGCAAAATTGCCAGTATTTAAGGAAAACCTTAGGATCTGGAAAAAGGCATTTTCCCTTAAAGACACCTCATATTAATCTTTGAAGGAGAAACAAATCAATAATTAGATTACAGCGGTCTGGACTGGTCTGTCATGGAGGTATAAGCATAGTTTCCGAGCTTTGGGCACTAATCTTTCTAGAAAATTACCTCCATTTTATATTTAGGGACTATTGTGAGAGGTGACTAAGCATTAAGGAACATAGCACCTTAAGCAGTTTATATTGTGACAGCTTCCTCGTTGTAAATGTTTTCCTTTTGTGATGTCATAGCACAATGTAAACTACATTACTACACTTAACCAGTCACTCTGCTCCCTGAGGTTACTGGTGGCCAGGTTGCAGTGAGCATTAGGACTTTACCATGCTGCACAAAAAAAAAGAACGTGAATTCTCTTAGGGAGAATTCTGCATTAAATGATTCATACACCATGTACAGTCACATTCCAGGTTCACAACAGAAAATATGCACTAATGATATTTTTTATTTTCTTAAAGGGTTTAGTGTCACTGCACAGTGACACTATCAGTAGAACCCAGGGAAGGGCACTGGAGCCAACTTCACTGGTTTTCATAAAGAGGGCTTGATAAAGGTTAGGAGAGTGTTTACAGGGAAAGGTTCTCTCCTGAGGTCTGAATCACACTGCCAGCAGAACTGCTCTCAGCAGCACCCAGGCTTGTGATACAAACCTAAACATTTATTTACTTTTTATTCTTGTTAAATATGAAAATAAGCTTTTTTCTATAGGAAACAAAAGAACCACAAAATATGAAATATCTAACTCATAAGACAGAAATTATCATAGTAATAAGAAATAGAGTAGCCTGAAAAACAATATGATAGCAATAATTACATAAGTGTGTATGCACTACAGCAAAGGCATTTGGAGAATAGTTACTGAATCATAAACATGGGTGATTAGACGTTGCTGTAATACATGATGATCAGCAGTGCATGCCGATTTCTTCACAAATATCCTTCTAATAATGGAGGCAGGCTCTAAAGATTGTAGAAGTGATCAGCTGAGCATTTTATACCATGAAAAAGAGACATTCATACAAATGATATAAGGATAAACTGCTGTCATTATCATCAAAAGTATTTTAACCAGCTGGTTACTGCCTCATTGGTTAAAAAAATCTAACCTTATGACATGCTGTAAACCATATGCATTAGGATTACTCAAATTATCAAAGCATAAATATTTGCTTGGTTCATAAGTTCTAAAGTAGCCCTTATAAAATTAAATAGACAAAAAGAATTGTAAGCAAAATAAAATAAAGGAGATTCCTTATGTATGGAAGTATTCTTTCATGTTCACCGCTTAGGGTGGATTGAAGGAAGGAAACAAGAAAAATCTTATGAGCTATAATTTAAGCACAAAATTATAGAATCATGGAATCATAGAATGTTAGGGGTTGGAAGGGACCTAGAAAGATCATTTAGTCCAACCTGCCTGAGCAGGGCCACCTAGACCAAGTCACCCAGGAACAGATCCAGGCAGGTCTTAAGTGTCTCCAGAGAAGGAGACTCCACAACCCCCGTGGGCAGTCCCTTCCAGCCTCTGGCACCCTCAATGGGAAAAAGTTTTTCCTTGTGTTTCCCCTAAACCTCTTGTGCTCCAACTTGCTGCCATTGCCTCTTGTCCTTTCATTGGATGACCTTGAGCACAGTCTGGCTCCATCCTCCCTACACTCACCCTTAACATATTGATAGACATTGATGAGGTTCCCCCCTCAATCTCCTCTTCTCCAGGCTAAAGAGCCCCAGCTCTCTCAGCCTCTCCTCAGCAGGGCGATGTTCCACTCCCTTCAGCATCTTGGTGCCCTGCGCTGGACTCTCTCCAGTAGTTCTCTGTCCTTCTTGAACTGTGGTGACCAGAACTGGACACAGTATTCCAAGTGGGGTCTTAGCAGCGCAGAGTAGAGGGGGAGGAGAACCTCCCTTGACCTGCTGGCCACACTCTTCTTAATGCACCCCAGGATGCACTGCTAATGAGCCTGGAGGAAATGGTGCTTGAATATTAGGCAGCTTGCTTGGGCCCCTTTACCTTCTAGGGCCCTGTCCCATGGGACTTTTCCAAGCAGTTCCCTGAGAAGATCCAAACTGTCCTTCCAAAATAAATATTTTATTTTGACTACTTTCTTAAATTTAAATTATTTTTTTCTATCTTTTATTAAAGTAATCTCTAATGTTACAAGGAGTAAAGTATAAAAAAATTACATTTTGGTTGTCAAAGAGATATTTTTTTCTTATATGTTCCCAAGCTGAATGTTTTTTTCAGTCCTTCTTGCTTTGCTTTGGCAGGATAAAGGCCCCAGTGATAATAAATACAACTTCACTTTTTTTTATTGTAAATAAATGTAACAAAGAAGGATATATGTCCTAATAATAGAATATGTTCATACTTAATTACTGTATGCCATTATTTTGAAGATGTAATGTTGTTGACAAACAGTGGGTCCCTGCTCCACAAAGTAATTAATAGTGTTGTTTATTGTACTGTAAGTTTTTCTCCTTTGTCAGATGCAATTTATTAAGTAAATTAGATATTGAAATGCATGTGGGCTTAAAAGATAGCAAATAATAAAGTATTAGCGAGGATTTAATGATACTGAAATAGCTGGAGAAGAAAGTAATATTTGGATGCAAAGTTTCCATGGTAATAATTTAAAGCTTTCAATACTGAAAGGGAAAAAAAAATAAATTTAAAATCTGTGTTCTTGTACATATATATTTAAAACAGGCATCAGGCACATCAGCACTCCATTTCAGACAGTGTCTTTCATCTGTTGACAGTTACTTCTCTCATAGAAATTTTGTCCTCTCTGAAAGAACAAATGTGCTTTTTGCCTCAGCAGAGCTGAGATTGTTTTACTAAATTATTTTATATTTAAAAAAATCCGCTGGAAAGATTCATTCTATGTTAAGCATAATTACATTCAGCCATCTGGCTCTAAACAGGTTAATTGCTTCTTCAGAGTTTTGCTATCTAAATTTATTAGTCGATCAAACTATGAGTGTTAGTCTTGTAAAATACTTCTGCATTACTGAAATGTTATCCTTTTGAGGTACGTCTCAATATGTCAAACCAATATAGAATAACTGATAATAAAAGACCAAAATTAGATATTTCAGGTTCCCTAATTAGGTCTTAAAAGTTCTCTTTCTAATAGTAGAAAATGAACACAGGCTGAGGGACCTGAGGTTGTTCAGCCTGGAAAGGAGAAGGCTCTGGGGAGACCTACTAGTGACCTTCCAGAACTTGAAGGGGGCCTACACGTACTGGACTTCTACTGTGGGATTGAGAGCACCATCAGCAAGTTTGCAGATGACACCAAGATGAGTGGTGCTGTGGAAAGGCTGGAAGAATGGGATGTCATCCAGAGGGACCTGGATAGGTTGGAGAGGTGGGCCCAGGTGAACCTCATGAGGTTCAACAAGACTAAGTGCAGGGTCCTGCACCTGTGTAGGAACAACCCTCACTATCAATAGAGGCTGGGGAATGAGGTGCTGGAAAGCAGCTCTGCAGAAAAGGACTTGGGGGTGTTGGTGGATGAGAAGCTGGACATGAGCCAGCAGTGTGCACTTGCAGCCAAGAAGGCCAATGGCATCCTGGGCTGCATCAAGAGAAGTGTGGCCAGCAGATAGAGAGAGGTGATTCTGCCCCTCTGCTGTGCTCTGCTCAGACCTCACCTGGAGTATTGCATCCAGTTCTGGAGCCCTCAGCACAGGAGAGACATGAAGCTGATGGAGCGGGGCCAGAGGAGGCCACAAAGATGCTCAGAAGCTGAAACACCTCTCTTATGAGGACAGGCTGAAGGAGCTGGGGTTGTTCAGCCTGGAGAAGAGAAGGCTCTGGGGAGATCTTAGAGCCACCTTCCAGTGCCTGAAGGGGCTCCAGGAAGGCTGGAGAGGGACTGTTTCCAAGGGCCTCTAGTGAAAGGACAAGGGTTAATGGGTTTAAATTAGAGTAGATTTAAACTGGATATCAGGAAGAAGTTATTTACCTTGAGGGTGGTAGAACAGTGGAATAGGCTACCCAAGGAGGTGATTGAGGCCCCATCTCTGGAGCTATTCCAGGTGAGGTTGGCCAAGGCTCTGAGCTGCTTGGTCTAGTTGAGGGTGTCCCTGCTCACTGCAGGGGGGCTGCACTAGATGCCCTTTGGAGGTCCCTTCCACCCCTAAACATTCTATGATTCTATGATTGTTATTGTTTTTGAGAATAGGCATCCTCTTAATGAATTTTCTCTCAGCATTTGGGTAAAAGGAAAAAGAGCATGTTCATTTAGAAGATACTGGCTATAAAGACTAGCGATGAAGAATATACTGGCTGAAATTTTGTTTCCCAAGAGCTAGATGAAGATAAGCTATTGTTCTTTTGACTAGAAACAGAAAATTCCACCTAATAGCTTTAAAAAAAAGCATACATGTTCTCTTGGCTGTTACAAGTCCCTGTGGTCCTCACATGAAGGGGATGGCAACACTTTATTCCATTATTTTGTGATTTATCTTTGAAGAAGAAAGTAATCCAGAATATTAAGTTTCTCTGGGGAATCTCTAATTATTCAGTTGAAAAGTGACAATGCTCATTATAATTATATGCTCATAAAAATAAGATAAAGCATTTAAAATCCTTAATTATCTATTTTCTTTTACAGTATGTTTATTTTTCCCTCTTCCTATTAAAAAAAAACAAAAACAAAAACAAAAAACCAACCAAACAAACAAACACAAAAAAAAACAACAAAGGAAATTGACAGCCTCTTCTCACTTGTGCCCTGTGATAGAACAAGGGGGAATGGTTACAAGCCAGAATACAAGAGGTTCTGCCTTAACATGAGGAAGAACTTCTTTACACTAAGGGTCACAGAGCCTGGAACGGGCTGCCCAGGGGGTTGTGGAGTCTCCTTCTCTGGAGATTTTCAAGACTGGCCTGGATGCGTTCCTCTGAGACCTGTGTTAGATTATACTTAGATGATGATCCTGCCTGGCAGGGAAGTTGAATTCGATGATCTCCAAGGTCCCTTTCAACCCCTAATACTCTGTGATACTGTGATTCTGTGATTTAAAATGCTCTTTTTATGCTTACAATTTAAAATAAAACTACAGAGGTTGTGGGGGAACAAGCTGATTTCTGCCACGAAATTCAGAGGAGAATATTTGAGCATCTAGATTATTGTTACAACAGATTTATTTCCTCTTTCACACACTCTTGCAATTATGTTCATCTATACCACATGCATCTTTCTTGCAACAATGACATTGGAGTGATAGGACAAGTGGTAATGGCTTTAAACAGGAAGAGGAGAGATTAAGATCAGAAATTAGGAATAAGTACTTTGCTGTGAGGGTGGTGAGACACTGGAACAGGTTGCCCAGGGAAGCTGTGGATGCTCCATCATTGGATGTATTCAAGACAAGGTTGAATGGGGCTTTGTACAAAAGTGGGAGGTGTCCCTGCCCTTGGCAGGGTGGGTTGGAACTAGATGGTCTTTAAGGTCCCCTCTATTCTGTGAAATATCTACCACTGACCGAAACAATCAACTGTCAGGTGCTGCTTTATCAGTCAACTAAGAGGAACAGAATTCAGAGTTCATACGTGCTGACTTTAGGCAGCCACCTCAGCCCACAAAGTTAAGTGCTTAAAGCTGGACTAGGTGAATATTTTTCCCTGATGCTCCTTCAAGATAGCATAGTGGTAATAAAATGTATATCTTGGTTCACATAAAAGCACAACTTTCACAGTTGCTTAAGATAAGGAGGAACAATTAGATCACTTATCTTCACCTTTAGATTAGTATACATCATGTGATTCATTAAGCCAAAAATTTTTCATTAAGCTAGATTCTCACTAGACAAAACTTGAAGTAAGCACCTGGAATTGCTCTGGCATAATTTCCTATCACTGGTTGGTGATACACTGACGAACGTGCACAGTTATCATCAAAAAGCCCATGTCAACATGTTGGGGTTTTTTTTACTGAGCACAATGTTGGCTGTATATTTTATGACTCAGAGGCTTGTGCTGTTGTATTCTTCCTAGATTTTGAGGGAATAATTGCAGAGAAAAGCCTGAGATGTTCTCAAGAGATGTTACCCATATGATCATAAGAAGTTTACTATATTCTATATTTTAGAGAAAAGTGAGAAACTGAAAGCAAAACCAGTATCAGAACTTTATGGATCCTATTTCATGTTTTATGCAAAATAAACAATATAATTCTGAGTATATAAGCAAGGCAAATCAACTAGACACTCGAGAGATTGAATTTATCATATAATGTGTTTACCATAACATTTGATGTCTTTCTCTGATTTGCTGAGGCCAGTGTCTGATGCTTTACACCATAATACAATATCTTTACTACGGCTTTATTTATTTTATCAGAGTTGTTATCTCACAGCTCATAGCTATGTTGCTCATAGACATCACACATAGACCCCCTGATGCAAATCACTATTACAATATAACTTGCTCTGCTCAGTCAGGTTTGCCAAAATACAATAAAAAGAAGACAAAATAAGAAAAATTAACTTTGAACAACAAAACTTTATGGCAGAATTTTAATCTTTATTCTGAATCCATTATATTTTGATGGTAAATCACAACATCTTATCATTTGAAAGGCTGAGAGACCTAAGGCTGTTTAGCCTGGAAAAGAGAAGACTGAGAAGGGGTTTTATTAATGTTTACAATATCTGAAGGGTGGGTGTCAAGTAGAAGGGGCCAGTCTCTTTTCAGTTGTGCCCTGTGATAGGATGATAGGTAATGGTAGTAAACTGAAACACAAGAAGTTCCACCTCAACATGAGGAAAATCTTCTTCAGTGTGAGAGTGACAGAGCCTGGAACAGGCTGCCCAGAGAGGCTGTGGAGTCTCCTTCTCTGGAGAGATTCCAAACCTTCCTGGACATGTTCCTGTGTGGCCTGCCCTAGGTGTTTGTGTGCTGGCAGGGGGGTTGGATTTGATGATCTCCAGAGGTCCCTTCCAACCCCTACCATTCTAAGATTCCGTGATTCTATGATCTTCCTCTTTTGCATAAGATAAATTCAGTAAATATGAATAAAACTTATCTTGTACTGTAAACTCCACAGAAATGACATAGTATGTCTGTACCATTGCTGGACTTGGGTTTGATAATCAGGACGTTATGCCCAAATAAAAATAAATAATAAAATAATCTAAAAATGTGATGTGCACACATCTCAATAGAGTAATGGATTTCCTATTCAACTGTTTTTCTAAGCTAACAGCCTGAAGCTGCCCAGTTTTTTAAACCACTAAAGAAATTAAAATGGGAGCCCTCCCAAAATTATTTTTAATTTCTCCAGTTTTCCAATAGTTATTAATTATTAACATTCAAGTTTCATAGAGATGTTCAGCTAGTTAATTCTAGCTCTTCAGTTACATACTATTCACGCCTGAAGATTTAAAATTCTTTAAATTTTAGTATATGATGCTGGCTCTTTTGTTATAATTTTCCATGCCCAACTCCTTCCCATAGGATAGTATTCAATACTTGTTTCAGGCACAGAACAGGGAAATATTTGACATTTATGCTTTTATCAACTTACTGTCCATTGGGTTTTTTAGCCTCAAGTAGCAAAGGCACTGTAGCTGTTACAGGTCTTTTTAAATGCTTGAAGGTTCACTCTTATTGTTTCTAATTCTACTGAGAATTTCTCATCAGTAAATTATCTGCTTTTATCATTTCTCTATTTTTACACATAAAGAAATGGAAAGAAATAGGAGGTAAATTGCAAAGACAAATTGTATACATAACTCTCCAAGTGATGTATATTTAAATCACTTTTCAGATATCTAATTAGCTAGTATGGCTTTTCTCTGGCATAATTTCTGCATATTTCTGCTACACGTCACAAGGCTGCCACATTTAATTCCCAGATTAATGTGAAATTTTAGAAACTTAACAGACTAGCACAAGGCAGGGTTTTCCACTCCCAGCCATTTTAAAGAAGACAAGAAGGCAAAGTAGTCATTGAGACAACCAGAAAGAGAAACCCTAATTCCTACAACCAATCATTTCTTGCAATGATTAGCACAGGCTTGTACATGCCAATTATTTTTCTACTGATATAAGGGAAATATATCAGAAGATATAATTCTGCTGGTTATTGTGTGGTTGGGTTGGTTTATTTCCCCTTTTCTCTTTCAAGCACACATATGTTTAATGAGTTGTGGTGGTTTGACCTTGGCTGGATGTCACCAAGCCACTTTATCACTTCCCACGCCCTCCTCTCAGATGGACCAGGGGGAAGAAAATAAGATAAAACTTCCCCAGTGCTGAACGAGCCCTGCCCAGCAGCAGCCAAAACACAAGGGTATTATCAGCACCTTTCCATCTCTCCATGCTAAGCACAACACTGGGAGGGCTGCTATGGAGAAAACTAACTCCAGCTCAGTCAGACCAAAGATGTGAGTATAGATAGTTCTGCATGTGTCCTGTATACATACCCACGAACCTTACACATATCTATGTTATATAACGAACATAGCTACAAGTAATGTACTACTACTACTACTACTAATTTTCTTTCAGTGCTCCAAACTTGAAGGCAACACTGTTTTTTATTAAGCCAAAATCTATATGTTTGTGGGATTTGGATATGTGTTTTATCTTCCTTGGAGCACACAAAACTCACCAGATTGAAATGCACTGTAAGACAGACTTAAATCTTAATTTTGTATTCTTTTGATACTTACTAAGTTTTCAAACAACTTCTGTCTTCTCTGGTTTATTTCACTAATGCACTGTCTTTGATGCCCTAAATGAAACAGGAGGTAAAAAACGCCTGACATGAGTAGAAACTTGTTGATGTAGTAATTTTTGCATCATTAATCTTTGTTTTAATAACATTTAAATGATTGTTCTATTATTACAATTATTATCCCATTTTCTTTAATAAACTGGTTGTAAAACTGAGCTCTAGGATCAAGCTGTCATTCTCACACATATTGATCTAATGATAAATGATGGTTCCTTTTGCTTCAGCAGTTTCTCATTATGTTGATTCATTCAACAGGAAAGGACAATTGTCAATGGACAGTTTGCTTATAAGCAGTGTTTAAATCTCATTTGATTAGATATATTGGTTTTAAATATTTATTACTATTCAATAATGCATTTCTGGTCAAATTATTCAAACAACCCTTAATGAATAATAATGTTAATTTAACACCTGTTTTGATTAATTTTTTGAAAACCAGCCTTGTTTTACCCATATTTTTAAGATATTTGTATGCAATCAATAAATTGACTGAAAGTTATTAATCAAAAAGCTCTGAAATAATTTGTTGAATACATATTATACAATCTAGTATTCACCCTGTCAGATGTGTTTGGTTACTTGCATTATTCAACTTTATTTTGGATACTTGGAACAGGTAAACAGTGAATGATGAACCTCAGGGGAGAAATTCCCAGGTGAAAGGAGTCATCAAAAAAAAACCAAAGCTTGTAGTTTTACTGCACATATTTTTCTAGACCTCTCAGTAACAGTTATAAAGTAAAACAGAATATCACTGAAAGTAGTAGTTTTAGTCAAAAGTATTAACCCAGCAATCCTTTTCCTATGTTGCAACACAGGATTTATGCCTCTAATGTTAAAATAACACTGATTAAGTATAGAGGGTNAGACCCATCTTTTTGAGCCTTACTCTGAAATACTCTGTACATATCTCTACAAAATGCCAAGCCTTTGTGAGTCAAGAATTTGAATTGAGGGAGCAAAGTTTTGTTCTTAAGGGTCCCAGGATTGATAAAAATCTGTCTTCAGGATACCCTGTTATGCATGTATAAGTAGTTTGCCTGAATACACTGGGAGAACATGAACTACATCAAACTGCACAATTCACTAAGACAAAAAGATGGGTCTGTGTAAGTTCTCCATGTCCAAGAAAATCAAACAGGATTGATTAATATATACAAAACATAGACACTGGATGTTGAAGTTGTATGAGAAACTTCTCAAAGGCATCATGCAACGAGGAAGTCACAACTCAGTAAGAAAGATTGCTAGCAGCTAAATCAAGTAACTCAGAAGTTTTTATCATGTAGTAGACATACCACTATAGTTGTTTTTTCATGTCTCAGTCTTGCCCTGACAGTGCTGGAGGGTAGGTGTTGAAGTAGAACAGGTGTGGGTAGGAGATAGTAACTTAGGATAATTTACAATTTTATTGCTTCTTTTTCAGCCTTCACAAGTTTAGTTCCTTGAAATATGATTAAAGATGATAAGAGATTAAAGTGATGCATTGGCACATCTAAACTCCAGACAAGAAAATACTCTTGTAATTCTTTCTTAGGATATGGATAGCTCTAACAATCTAGGAGGAGAGAGAGAGAGAGAAATAAAGGGAAAAAGAAAGAGAGAAAGAAAACAAGCACACAAGTAAGACAGAAAGAAAAGATCACGAAGATTATTGTTACCTAATTTATATTAAAAATGAAGAGTTGAAACTGAAGAAGGAAAACAGAAATAAAAGAAAGTATAAAAAGACAGTATTAAAGACAGGCAAAGTCAGTGGTTCAAAGCATGTTTTCCTGAAACAGTGACACATATATACAACCTCATTGAATCAGAATCAGATTATGACTTTTAATGTTGTTGGTGAGATAATTATTGTTAAAAGATGGGATTAGTTTCTATTTTCAGATCTGCTTTGTACTGACTGCATCAGGAAATATATTTATGCTTCTACTGTTCCTGCTAAAAACTGGATCAGTTGGAAACAGACTATGATAAATAAGTTTTTTGCATATTTTGAACAGTAAATATATCCTGTGCAAGGTTTTAGGCTGAACAGAAGGTCTATATTTTAAATGCAAACCTCATATTTTTTAAGGCTGTGGTTGTGCTGTGTGGATAGTACTAAGTTCTCTTAGCTTCAGCCAGTGAACATAAGAAGTAGCACCACAGAATACTTTTTATTAAAATAGAGATTAGTCTACTCAGTGTATTTTCCCTAGCATTAAAGTGTTTTGACACTCATCCTGCAAGAATTACCTTAATCAATATTCACAGTAAAAAAAAAAAAAAAAGAAAAAAAAAGTATTTTGCTGAACAAGTTAATCTTCACTGTCCACACAATATACAATATCCAATAAACTGCTTTTAAAAACAATCTTAACTGATTTTCCGCCAATAATGTTACCTGAAGTCATATGTCCAGAAGATTTTTGCCTTTCACAGGCACAAAGTTTATGTGTAATGAAATACCTGAAGCACATGCAATGTTTTAACCACATGTATCTCAAACCCTCCATGAAAAGCTGGTTTTGGATTCACACTTAATTCCATCTACTCTGCAGCTCTGACATTTCTACTTCCAATGTGTCCACAAGGCCATCAGCAGTAGACACTAAGAGCTAGCATGATCCAGAAAAGTATTTTGTGTTACAGACATTATTCTGACACTCCTAAACGTCCTCAGTTCAATTAACTAACCTTGTAATTCAGGTTTTCCCTTGATCTTAATGGGACTAGTAGTATTTGGCTACTTATCTGAATTAATTAGCTGATGTTGCAATTAGTATACAATTATCTAACTATCAAAAGGAGTACATGGGACAGAGCACAGCTTACATCCATGCTTTCTGAATTAGTGATGTCAGCAGATGATACTTGATTATCTACAGTCATCTCTGTATAACTCCATACCACACCAGACAACAGAGAATGGAGCTCATGCATAACCCTGACCTACCTTCAACTGCCCAGTCAAGTTTAGATGGCACAATATACATTTAAAAAGGAATAACTTCCTTGATTAAAATAGTGTAATCTTCATCAGTAAGGTTATTTCAGCCTGAGGTTATACTACTGGTTCCAAGGTGTGTCTGCTTGAGGTAGCCTGCACAGTTCTCTGCTAACACAAAGCTCCCCTCTGTCATCTGAAATTTCCTGTTATTGCACTCTATTGTTGTTGAAACCCATACAGCTCCTAAGAGAGGCAAAACTGTATCAGAATCTTGGACACAGGCCTGGACATGCTCTAGATCACAGCTGAAATCAATGAAAGGTGTCTCTAGCGCAATGGTTAGGAAAGGGAAATTAGAGATTCACTGGTGGCATCAACTGGAAGACCTCCACCCAGTGAACCTCACCTTCCTCCTAGGGAATTTCAGATGCATAATTGCCAGAGAAAACAACCATTTAAAAGATTTTTCTGTTCCTTTAACCCTTTTTTTTCTGCCTGTACCTATCAGCTCTTTCCACCCATAACTGAGTAACAATGTTGTATATGTAATCCAGATGTCTGGTTGTTGGGAATAAAACTCACTTCAAGAAGGATTTACAACAAAAAAATCCCTGTCAACCATTAAATCTTCCTGTTCCTTCATAATAATAATCAAAGGGAAGTGAGCAGAGACAGGGCATGGGGAGGGAACATATTTTTTTTTGTGTTTGTCTTGTCTTATTTTTCCTTTACGGTGAGAGATTACTGAGCTGGAAAAAGCTATTACGACCCAAACAGGGAGGACTGATGAATCCTACTTAACTGGTGAGGCCATGACTGTATCTCATTCATATTCTAGTGGCTTGGCCTTTTGTGGCCTGCTGAAAAGCCATAAAGGTGATGATAGCAAGAATGACTGCAGGGCCAACAAGATGATTAGGGGAATGAAGCATCTCCCTGCTGAGGAGAGGCTGAGAGAGCTGGGGCTCTTGAGCCTGGAGAAGAGGAGTCTGAGGGGGGACCTCATTAATGTTTATAAATATGTTAAGGGTGAGTGTAGAGAGGATGGAGCCAGACTTTTCTCAATGTCGTCCAATGACAGGACGAGAGGCAATGGGTGCAATTTGGAGCNGTCCCTTCCAGCCCCTAATTTCTGTGATTCTGTGTGGTTCTGTGATCACAAGAAGTGCGCCCTTTCTCATTTCTATCCTCTCTTCTGAGACTGACATTATTAGAAAGTCAAATGCAACGGCCTTGGGGGTTTTTTCTTTTTTATTTCCTTCTCCTTTTATTTTTTTTTTCCCCTCTCCCTTACAGATTTTACTTATTTCATGCCACAATCTAGACTCACTACATTCCTGTTCATATTCCAGACACTTCCTAGTGGGCCCACAACAGTGAAGTCTGTCTCTCTTGTCTATTTTTTGTTGTCATTGTTGCAATTAATTTCCTCAAAATTAATCTGGTTTTGTGATATGGAATTTAAGCTTGAGAGATATTTTGTCTAATTATCTCATATACAAAAAAGTCATAGGTTAAAAAAACCCAAAACAAACAACAAAGAAAAACAGTGAAAAAAAATTCCTCACTATCCATACATTGAATTAACCATGATGATGATTTTTAAAATGTATTTTCACCCTAATGCCTTCCTTGGGATTGGAGCTCAATCAGGTTATAATCTTACTAAAAGACATCTCTTGACTCTGAAAGATTACTTGACTCTAATAATAACATGCAGCTCAAGAGTGTAATTGTGAATAAGCAGACAAAACGTGCAGAAGAGATTTAACATTAATAGAAACATACGATTAAATGAACATCCTGATCTGAAGATTTTGAAACATCTCATTCTGAACATATCAATGTGAAATACTGAACTAGCAGCAAAAAAGTGTTTCCTAACTTGCTTTCAATAATAGGTATCATAGTAGAAATACTGTGAAAAAGAGAAAAAGAAATAGTGAATAGGCTAGTTAGTGGCCTTTGCTGATTGACTTTTAAAAGAAAACAGTTAAGAAAAATTCTG
>VYZU01015715.1:0-48169 GCA_013401355.1 Ceyx cyanopectus | reverse complement strand
CGCTCCGCGCCGGGGGCCGCTCCCTGCCGCCGGGGTGCGGAGGAGCCGGGCGCGGAGCGGGGCCGCCTGGCCCCGGGGGAGCGGGCGGCAGCAGGTCCCGTGGCCGGGCCGGGGGAACCCCCCTCCCCGCCTGACCGGCGGGGCTGAGAGCGCTGCAATCGGGATGCAACAAGCGCGAGGATTCGAGGTCGGACATCTTCTCCTCGGACTTTATCAATGACATAACTGGGGAGTTATTTTAAACCACAAGAAGTTATGTGGCCTCTGTATCGCATTAAATGGTCTAGATCGCAATATAATGAAACATATTAACCTGATAAAATCCACGTGGCAACCATTGCACTTCTGTGCGTTTACAAGGGAGAAACTAGTTCTGTTCCCATTCAACAGTAGCGATCGGATCAACTGATATCTACAAAAGGCAACAGGAGAAACTCTGGCACCAGCCTCACAACGCTCCTCGTACTTCTAACAAACATCGATTACATCAAATCACATTTTGTGCTTGAGGCCGACAACAAAACAGCACGAAGAGGTTTGTTTCCAAATCCATGTTTTGCACCCCAGATCCAGCAGCAGGCTGTTCATCCCCGTGACTCCGGGAAGCTCTCCCTCACACAGCCCCGGGCAATCCCAAGCAGCACGGCCGGCAAAAGCCGTGTCCTTTGGCAGAGCCAACACACAGCAACCCCCACGAAGCACCGAACGCCAAAGCAGGACAGGCTGCCCAGCAGACACCATTTGTCAGATGCTTTTTGCTAGCACCTACGTCAAGGAATTTTACTGGCGGTCAAGTTCCCAACTCTGACCCCTCTCAAGCCATAAATTGTAATAGTTACCAGAATCAGTGACAGTTACACTGCTTCCCACACCCTCGCTCCAGGGGCTCAGGGATGATGAACGGCACAGGCAGGCCCAGGGCAGGAGCAGATTCACCCCCCGCCCCCGTGTCAGCAGCCCCCCCCCTTTGCAGGGCCACGGCCAACACGCCTGCCATTGTTCTCCATGCCATGGGGATTTCAGCCTCGTCACTCCTGAGCATTCCCCCCACGCCTCACCTTCTACAGCTCCTCACCACCCATCCACGTACAACACTTCTTGCTCTTTCTCCTGGAAATCCCACTGTTACTGCTGTACCTGAGTTTGGGATGGTCACGGCCATCAGGAAAGACCCTCCGTGTTTCCTCTGCAACAGAGGCCGTGTGCAGGGCATTTTTTTGTCCTTTCACTAAGGAGCCTTCCAAAGTTCTTGCCTCTTAGAAGGCAGACGAAGGCCCTGGGCACCCATCAGCACCTGGCAGGGCAGTGCTCCTACTTCTGGGAAGAGGGACAGGCTGGCAGGGCAGGAACGAGCCCCTGTACCCCAGGAGCACAACCTTGGCTGGTTGGAAGCTCTGCACCATGAACACCATGGTCCACAGGCCCTGATATTCCTCATTCTTCTGAGCCCTGGCCCCCCTTTACCTGTATTAAAGGTAATCAGCTCCAATTCCAGATCAAATGATGCTTTTAAAAACTCGTGCAGCTCTAAGTGGCTACCAGTAGAATTATGGGGCTTGAGGGCTCTTCAAAAGCTTGTCACTGGGTCTTGGATTTGTGGGGCCTAGAAATAAAAGAATAGAGCTAAACTGGAAGGTCACACTCCCTAAGCTATCTGCACTCAGTCTGCCAATTTTCTTAGTAGGTTTTTTTTTCTTTAATATATTTTCCTTTCTCTTCTTCAAATGGAAAAGGTGCCAGTTTTTATTTTCTCCATTCTTTCTTCTCCACTCCCACCTCTCAGTATGGTCATTAATATTCCTCTCAACGTTGACTGGAGCAATTTTGGCAGTAGCATTTTCCCTTCTTATGGCTTTGACCACGTTATCCCTACCACCACCCTTCCTCAACTCAGATCTTGTGCACAATTACACCCATAGAGCTACTTCCCCTCCACCCAGGCCATTAATTATCCCTGTTTCCAGCCCCCTTCGTAAGCCTTCTCTTGGCCTGCATGAAACACACTCTGTGTTAAGATGCCTTAAACTCTACCTCCCTTCTACTTCAAAACATCCATCTTGGAGACCAATTCCCTACTCTCTGCCATTTATCTAAATCACTTACCTTTTTTGTGTTGGTCTTGTGGTGTTTTGTAACCAGCCAGACTTTTTAACACGGAATCATGGAATAGCTGAAGTTGAAAGGGACCCATAATGATCATGGAGTCCAGCTCCCTGCTCCTCACAGGACTAGCTTAGCTCCTAGAAAGAAAAACCCATTTCTTTCCAGGGTTGTTCTCATAATAAGGGGTCACAGTGAACACAAGGGCACTTCATAAATGAGACAGTCACCTCGTTCCAGTGGTAGGTAATCGTGGATCATCTGTGTGTCCAAACATCACCTCTATTCAATAGATCCTGTTTGGATTTCTGGAGACCCCCAGTATCATCATACTCAGAACATCTGGAAAAGAAAACAAAACAAACCACACCAAAATTAAATTAGATTGTTAGTATGGTTAAAGAAAAAAACCTTTGGAACATGTTAGATTAATTTTTGAGAGATCTTGAATTAGGAGTAATCAGCTCCATCGGCTCCATCAGTTTTTAATTTCTAATCCAAAGTGCAAGAATCCAGCCTACAAGTTTCCCAGACTTTCCAGCAATTACTACCACAAATCCTGCCATATGAGAACCCCAGAAAATGTTGATCCCCTTCCATGGGAGCTGCTTTTAGAGGGGTTTCAGCCATATGTCCTTGGCAGTTTGCCAGGACTACATCTCCACAGTGGTCACACGGGCACCATGGTGTTTGAAACTCTGCTGAATTAACCTGCAGAGAACAAAATCAGAAGCCCTCACTTCTGAAAAGCCATTAAAACCATGGGAGAGCAAAGAAAGACAAAAGCACCTCAGCTCATCCATCTTCCCCCCCCCCCCTTAAGACGTATCAGTGGGTGGTGAGTTTCACTAGGGAGCACTTGAACTCTGAGAAATGGAACACCAGTCCCAAGCCTCCAGTCCATCCCAGCACTGCTCTATCCATGCTCTTGGACTCTTGGCTTCCCAATCCCACTCTCTGGTGCATAATCAACTCACGATTAGCCAAAAAGAGATGGAGAGTCTGTATCTCTCCTGAAGTTTTTCCTGTGTTGTCTACCACTCAGCTAGCAGTGGAAAAAACTCAGCAGCACTTATTGATGCTGAAAGCCTCCCACCACATTCTCAGCCATTCACTTGTCAGAGGCAGTGTCCTCTGCAGACCTCATGGCCAAGTCTTCTGTACGCACCTCTTCCTCAGCTTGAAGGAAAACAGGAGCTGCCAGATGGTCAGCAACACCCCCCCAGGGAGTGCCAGGGCTTGGTGGGAGCAGGGAGAAGCCTCCACCAGTTTCCTGGCCTCACACAGCACCTCACCAAGGTAAGCCTCAGGCTCTGCAAATCAGCCCCATCATCAGTGTCCCACCGCAGCCTTCTCCTGAACCTGAAGGATGCAGAGATAAGGAGCCTTATCTCCAGGCTGGAGTTAACTCCCTTTCCCTTGGCAGGGGTTGCAGTTCCAGTAATTCAGGCTCAGTGGGTTAACCCCAAGCACTAAGAAAGGCTTAACCCTTCCTTACAATAACCTGTGAGGAGAGGGGCAGTTTTGTGAAGAACAGAGCTGTACTAGGATCAGAAAGGAGAAAGAGCAGTTTCTGTCTCTCTTTTTCTGCTAACTTGCCAAAAGTTACAATTCTCTGCTCCAGATGTCTCCCCCAGCTCAGAAAGATAAATCACAAAACAACAGTGATAATGGCAGATAACCCCACTGTGAGAGAGCAGCTTGTGTGCAGGCAACTGGAGAGATGGAATATTGAGTGTGGGAATTATTTATGTTTGATATAACACACTTCTGGGAAAAACAATTACTGCTTAAATAACTTAATTTCTTGCCTTCAAAATCCGAGCATGAGTTTAAGAAATCAGTGGCAATTAATTCCCCAGAACTCTTCATTTTTTTCACCATCAACTGTTGATTAATTATATATTCCTCTGCTCACTCAGGAGCTCAAATGCACGCTTCAGGTGCTCTGCATGACGGAACCATACAGCCACAGATCTGCCCAGAACAGATGCAGCTTTTATTCTAAATATTAGCTGCTACAGAAAACACTTATTTTTCTCTCACCCTACTTTTGCAAGTGCAGTCTATAGGAAAAGGTCTCTGTAACTTCAGTATATATAGACATTAAGTGCCTGAGAACATTGTCTTGCATGGTTGCTTTTAAAAAATATATATATATACTAGAAGTTCATCTTTTCATTGACCTTTCTGATAACTTTATGTCATCATGATTTCTTTTTCATTAATATTTTTTAATTATTTGTTTTTAATAAAATCTTATTTCTTCCTTCATCATCTCTTTTTCTGGTACAATCATAGAAAAAAATCACATCAACAATAGAAAAAAATCTCCTCCCTATTATAAACCTCTTACAGTTTCCATTCCAGTTCAGAAAAGTTTTGTTTGTTTTTTTTTCCCCTGTAAAGCATCAGTGGACACAGGTGCTTTATGTCTTTCTAAAGTAAAATTTGCTGACTATATGCTTAATCCAAATGTGACCACAGAGGGCCACAAATTTGGTTTGGGTTGTCTTTACAAATGGTCAATGCTGGAAATGGAACAACCCAGGATGGCTGAAGATAAGAGAAGGAACAATCCAATGAGGCTTAAACTGGAAGTGAACCCAATTTCTTATAGTCCAAAATGATTGCACTTGGAAAAAGTACAGAACTGCCTAGAAGCACTGACAGCTGTTGCAGATGTGAGAGCTATAGAGGGACCTCAATGCATGAGAAACAAGAAATAGTGTTCTAAGAAGAATGTATGGAGGTTAGAGTTCAGAATTAGCAAGTTCAAAATTCTCCCTCTAATGGATTTACAAACACAAATGAACATTCTTTCTCTGTAGCCATGTTGTAGAGGGTAATGCATTGAATTAGCAAAACTACTCCAGGCTGAGCAACAATGTCATCATAAAAATTAATTGTATTCACAAAGAAAACACTACTTTAAATATAATCTGAAATCAAACACCAAGAACTCAAATAAATTAATATTGGATTTCAAAGAAACCCAAATTTATAAAGAGAGTCCTTAGTAGGAACATTACAGCCACGCTGCTTTCTCACAGCACTGCTTTATAACCAGAAGGTGATGCATGAGGTGTTTCTCTCTCCTGATCCCATGCCACTGGAAGGTAGTGGCTGAAAAGGTCCTAGTTCATCAGGACAGCAATGGCTGAGCTGCCCCAACGTGGGCTCTGTGTCAGGGCAGTTTAAAGACCTGTCAGTTGTCCCAAAAGAACTTACCCCTGATTTTGACCCTACACGTGCTTCAGTTGCATTTTATCACCACAGGGTAAAGCAGCTGCTCTTGCATGAGAAGTGCTTGGACACACATTAAGAAATTATAGGGAGATCTTTACCCCTAGAGTAGGGAAAAAAATAAATAAATCAGTGCTTGTGAGACAGATACAAAAAAAGCAGCCAGTGTTTGTCATCCTGGTCCTCAGCATTGCAGAAACACATTAACCCATGAGAGCAGAGCACACACTAGCATTTCAGAAGCAGATCTTCATATAAACAGTATAGTTGAGGTTAGAAGAGAGCTCTGGAGATCATCTGGCCCATCCACCTACTTGCAGAAATTCTAACCATTCTCATTCTAAATATTTCCACATCATCTACAAACCACTCTGGGGCAAAAATTCCCTCTCTCACTGTGTTACACTGCCCAGCAAGTGATCGGGAAATGGTGGAAGATCTGCTGCCAATTCTTCTTTATCCTCCTTTAAATCAGGTTCTTGTCTTTATATATGGGTTAGAAGATTTGTAATTTCCATAAGGACTTCCCAAATTATTCAGGGGACTGCAGTTGCAAATTAAACTACAGTGGGGAGGTGAGGAAGATACGTTCTGTTTGTTGGCATGTTATAGTGCAAGGCCAAACTAGCTTCATGGAGGAATATAGCAAAGACAGACTATTCCCAAGGAACAGGAGTTACCCCATCATGCTGCTTTCATCACTTAAGGGCAAAGAGAGATGAGATCAGCGAGATGTTACAAAGAAAATATTTTTAAAAATAAGTTATTTTACTACATCATTAATTTAGTTTCTACCAGTTACTCAACCAATACATTGCTCTGCATTATTTCTGTAGAATATATCAGCTGGTAGGTAGAAAACAGCAAAAATTAAAACCCCAAACCCTCTCTCTTGGAAACAATCTGTACTGATAGTATTCCAGAAGGAATGTCACAACAGCTTTCCCATTTGTTGTCTCTTTGTTTCAGGCTGGTTTCCATGGATCCCCAAACCTAGGCCCCACTGAAGGGCTCCCCAGAGCATAACCCTGTGTAGCAGCAGGTCACCAACCAACCATCACATGCAGAACACAGAATTCCAGTAGCACAGTCCACACGTTAAAGCTCTTGGAAATACAGTTAGTTTAGTGGCCAGGATATCAGCACACTAGTATTTGAGAGAGACAGGCCCTAGAGCACTATTTGAAGTGCAAAGAAACTGTGCAGTCCCTTCTGCTGTATTAGCTGGTGGCTCTAAGGAGGGAGAACTATCACCCAGGAGTTTGAGGCACCCTTTAGTACCAGGGTGGATGTTGTTGTCATTGCTCCACCACACCCCAGTGCATCCATCCAAGGCCTAGCTTAGATGAAACCCTCTGCAATTGTCCCCTTTCACAGCTCTGAAGTCATTCCTATATGTCTTTCAGTTTACTGTTCCTGCACATTAACCTACACCTCCCACACCATCTGAAGTCACAATACTGTAAGTGCAACTTAAGCCAAGTGGCTCTTGTGAAACCCTGTTTGTTTCTTGGCGAGACGCTCAGCGCCTTTCTTCTCAAATAACTGTCATCTGCTGACCCCAGGCCAAAGCACAATCTGGCCAAAAAATTACTTTCCCAACACTGTCCGGGCCATTATCTCAAACCTGACCTGCAATAATGAACTTCCATGCCTCTGGGAAGCTAAACTGCTCAGTGATCTGCCTTTTTCTATGCAAAAGTAATGCTCTTTACACGAGAATCACTATTTACATTCATTTCCCACCCTCCCATTNCCCTTCTGCTGTATTAGCTGGTGGCTCTAAGGAGGGAGAACTATCACCCAGGAGTTTGAGGCACCCTTTAGTACCAGGGTGGATGTTGTTGTCATTGCTCCACCACACCCCAGTGCATCCATCCAAGGCCTAGCTTAGATGAAACCCTCTGCAATTGTCCCCTTTCACAGCTCTGAAGTCATTCCTATATGTCTTTCAGTTTACTGTTCCTGCACATTAACCTACACCTCCCACACCATCTGAAGTCACAATACTGTAAGTGCAACTTAAGCCAAGTGGCTCTTGTGAAACCCTGTTTGTTTCTTGGCGAGACGCTCAGCGCCTTTCTTCTCAAATAACTGTCATCTGCTGACCCCAGGCCAAAGCACAATCTGGCCAAAAAATTACTTTCCCAACACTGTCCGGGCCATTATCTCAAACCTGACCTGCAATAATGAACTTCCATGCCTCTGGGAAGCTAAACTGCTCAGTGATCTGCCTTTTTCTATGCAAAAGTAATGCTCTTTACACGAGAATCACTATTTACATTCATTTCCCACCCTCCCATTCAAAGAGAGAAGGAACCACTGCATGAACCACTCCGTTACACCTTCACTGGTTTATCAAGTGCAGTCTTCCACCAAGAACTTCAAAGGAATTTTCTGGCCAAAGATCCCCAAGCAAGTGCTGAAGAGGAAGTTTGCTCTGACACTGAAGTGTCCAGCTCCTGGCCTCTGCAGCCATTAATTCAGCCATTTCATACCTCAGGTGGCATTTGGGAGAACTCTACAGAACACTCTAAAGCCACAAGGACCTGCAAGAAAAATCTAGCTGTACCTTCAAGAGAATGCTGAAGGTGGAAACTCCAGAGACTCACAGGTGCCACCGTCAGTCTGAATGCTCTTGGCAGTCTGTTAATGTGCCCTAATCTAAAATTCACTACCGATGCCCTCAGGGGGCTTTCAGCTGATAAAGGCTGGACCCCCTAGATTTGCCACAGGCCATACTACCAATGACAGGTTGTCCATCCCCCTCCAACACCCAGCAGCTGTAGTAGTGGTCAACGTGTGCAAGTTATCAGTGGATTTCAGTCTTCTGCCAGCAGAGGAAGGGCAGGGCTGTGTAATCCTCCCCAGACCCAGGAGTGGGAACCAGGAGGCCACTGAAATAGGCACAGAGTCATCTTCCTTTCTCTTGTCTGCCCCACCCTCCACCCCCAGCCTGTCTCGTCTCCTCATCCTTTGTCCACACCCAGTTCATTTCCCTGTCCTTGCTGTCAGTCACAGGTTTCCAAAACTTTCCTCAGCTCCTCATGCCAAGCTGTGTCCTTGGGACTACTTTGTACCTTACTAGGGCTCCTGGCCATGTACTCCACAGCTGGGTTTCCTTTCCCACTTCTTAATCCCTGCCTCCTTTCTTTAAGTCCAAAACCCCTGTTCTCATTCCCCTGCCAACCTTTGTATCCCTGTATCTTAGTTTTTCCATATTTTCTTTATTTTTCCTTTCCCTCCTCATGGCAATTCCCAACTCCCCGTCTCACTCTCCTGGCAGGGCAGTAGCCTCCAGTCCCACCAGATTACCTTTCAACTATTCTCCAGCCCTTTGGTATCCAAGCTCTAATTGAGGCTGTTCTGAAGCATCTAGACCAGCTTAATGGTTAAAACAAAATGAGTCACAAGGATTCCTCTAAAATGCTATGGAACTACACAAAATTGTAACTCATTCAGTTTCAAACTCACATGAGTTCCTTTCTGCCGAAAAGGATGAAAAATTTAACCAATTTTTAAAACTCACATAGTTCTTAGCACAGAACTAATTACAGAACTCTTCATTCTTTACAGAAGTATTGCATAAATTACCTCAGCAACTGCAACCAATCACAAACTCCTGCATCATCTAGGAGTGCTTCACTATGGGGAGAGCAACAAAAATACATGTGGCTGACTTTACTGCCATAAATATCAAGGGGTTTAATTCTGACTAATCACACACCTTGAGTCATTTCACTGAAGTCAACATGTAACGTTGAAAAACAACAAAAAACTCAGTAAGCAAGTTACAAAATCCTTTCTTTCAAAGACCAGCAAATCAAATCCATGCCAATTAATGATATTAAGGAATTCAATGAAATCAAGGTGGCTGGGCAGCATTTTTAGAGTGTATGTTTGTGGGTATAATATGCAAGTGTTAAGCATTTACAATAAGGATGCATACAACTGAATGCCCCGAAATCTATTGTGTAAAATTGACTGGGCATCCTGGCCAAGATTAATGCTGGATTTTAGCTGTTAATTCCATTAATAATTGAGATCCAAATTTTCAGAGAGAATAATCTGTTTTGAGATTAGAATGACAGCAGTTTCTAAATCAATTTATGGGCTTTGTCATCTAATGATTCATGTACTTTAAAAAGACCAAACTGGTATTGATTTACCTTTACTGGGTTACACATCACATTAAGATGTGATGTCAGTTGCTCCTAAGTTTGACTTGTATGAATTTCTCCCTCATTGTTGCATTTCCCACTGTTGTTGTAGGAATATCAACAAACAAGGAGACTCACCTCCGAGGCATTAGCCTGATGACATCAGTGTGTAGGCTGCTCGAAGCCGAGGAGGCATCACTTAGTCACTTGCACCATGTGTGTGGGCTCGGGGAGGGAAGATCTCATCTGCCAGAGGCTTGCTGTGCAGAACAAAAACCCCCCTTCAGCCGTGCCACCCAGCGGAGCCCTCGGGGGGCGCCCGTCTGCCCGGCATTAGCCGGGGGTCAGCTCAGAACCCAGCGGGGAAAACCTGCTTGCCCATTCGAGGGGGGGGGGGCACACACGTCTGCAGACCAGTAGCACTTTAGAATTCCAAAGCCAACAACCTTTCTTGTATTTACTGGTGGAAGAAAGTATGATCTGGGGTGATTTCACTACAAGAAAGGAGAAAGTGATGAAATAATTCCTTGTAGGTGTTTACTTCCCACAGGAGTAAACCCATTGTCTTCCCCGGCCTCCCTACAGCTACCACAGTTACTCAAAGAAGCAGCTACCTACTACTACTGCTTGGAGTTAAGAAGCCCACAGAATTCTCTTAGCACAGGAGTAAGAAGTCTCATTCACAGAAGGAAGCACAGGAGGTGCACAGAATATATCCCCAGGCTACCTCACCTATCTGCTTGGAATTGATGATAACTTTAACTCACACCCTTCAAACAGCAGCTCTCTGGAGACTTCTTTGGTTGTCATCTCTACACTTTATTGTTAGTGCCCACGGATACATTTACTCCATGGAGGTGCAGCAATGTTTTCCCTGTGGCACTCACACACTCCCAAGAGAAGCACACCAAGAGCCTTCACAGCCCTACAGCAAACTGCAGCTTGTTTCTGGGAGAGGAGGATGCAGGCTGTCTTCTCATCCCAGCAGTCACCAGAAGGGGAAAAGCAAGCTTCCTAATGTATTAGATAGCAAAAAAACAAGGTGAACTTGCAGACATTTGGTTGGGAAAGCCAGAAAAGCTTTTTCTGTAAGCACTAGAGCCAACCCTTTTGAGATTTTGCTGCATCTAATGGTGTGTGCTCCTCTTGACTGGTTTCTAGAAGTCTCCATGCTCCATAAGGGAAAATAAATGAGATCAAGTATCCTAACAAAACTCTCAGGAGAGCAGGAGGAAGCATATATGGCAAGGAGTGGAAAATGCAATGTAAAGAATGACTTATTGCTAATGCAAGCTCCCTCCAGAGCTGTAACAAACACACAGGTTAATCACCTAACAAAATCTGACATTTCATTTAACAATTATTTCAACTATTATTTTGAACTAACTTGATTCCATGTTTAATTGCAGCTCAATCCCAATCCCTTCAAAATCTACTGGACTCTTGAGACATCATGGCAGCCACTGATGTCAAGACATTTGACTTCTCAGTCCTGGCCCTTAGCATCACATTCATGAAACTGCTTGGCTCTAGGACACACAGTAAGGACAAAACTGAATAAAGATTAAACTGAATAAAGATGATAAGTGATTTGCATTAAAAAAGAAGTCACCATAATTTGTAGCTTTATCCATCTATTTCTTTAAGCAATTGTACTTAGCAGATGGAAGTCATTTTTCTTAAAAGAGGACGAAGAGGCCCCTGAAATTTGAAGGGGTGAACAAATGCATTTTGGCTGCCACATGCATAAGACACAGCACCAAATTCCCAGTGCCCTAGGCAAAAAGCTGCAGCTCCATCACGTGCTAGGTGGTGACACAGATGAATAGTTTTGGTTGTCAAAACAAGCAGGCTACCTTTGTTCTTCCACTCACGTACAGTGCTGAATAGTCTCTACCTTTTTATTTCACTCTCTACATCAGTTTTGGGTCCTGTCTCAAGAAAAAGATGAGAGTATATGGTGATGTTTGGATTACTACCACGTGGGCTAATTGAAACCGCAATTACATTAACTCTCAAGACTTTCTTTTCCAGGATGGTTACATGCAAGAAAGGCAAATCATGCTGTAAGCCCTGAGATGAAAAGACTGGAACAAACTGTAAGCAATTAGCTTAGTACACTACATGGAACTGGCCAGAATTCAGATGTGCTACAAATGAGTAGAAAAAGGAGTCGAATTTGCTTACCTCACATCTGAATTTGATCTGTTGATCTTAGCATGTGAAAAGCAGCGGGACTGGGAGCAATTTAGCTGTAATTCCTGCTCGGTAACTGTCACTGACCAACCCACAGAAGATCAAGCTCAGAATGGTTAAGAATTTTCCCACTTCTAAAAGCATTCTCTTCAATGCATTACAAAGCACAGGCAGGACACAGAGGTCTGAGCCCAACAGCCTTGGACAGAAAAAAACAAATATCAGTAATACCTTTGCCATGAAACTTCAATGGAATCAGGATTAATGTTCCAGGCTGCAAGAGGAAAAATCACATGTCATAAAACAACAGTGTACTGTTCCAGACTGGTGTAAGACAATTCTCCTATATGTGGTTCTGCTGCTTAAAAATTGGGTAGGAATATAAAGAATGAGCACAACTCAGAGGAGGGGTGCACATAGCAAGTAAGTGATGTTCATGTGGAAAGTGCTTTCTCTGTGACTGGAACGTGGTTTAGGATTTTCCCATGGATCTGTTCTCATTAGAAATGACTCCATCTGCACTGGCCATAAAGTGTAAGTTCACAACTTTACTTTTTAAGGAAAATAACTTGTCAGAAAGAAGAAATGAGTAACTGTGGGACACAGTACCTGTTGCTGGCCCTTTCCCAGGATGTAGAAGTTACCACTGTTACCACTCTGTAGGTTAAAGCTACAGCCCTAACGGCTTTTGCTGTTGTTCATCTTCAATCCCCAGCTATTAAAGGAAGAGGTTTTTGACTACAGCCACAGCCCATGGAAAGCAGAAGCAAGCAAGTCTTTGGTACACCCACTCCCCTCCCCACGACAGACAGACACGGTTTTTTCAGAGGAGACACAACCCGGCTCTCCACAAAACAAAAACAACAACAACTGTCCCTGGATGACACAATGGAGGAAAGAGGTTGTGCCGAGGGTAAATTCCAAACAGTTCGGCATTTTTTCCTGGACTGTCTCTTACGTAACCTCCAGGACTCAGTCTCCAGCAGCCTGCTGGGAGCAGAGGGGAGGGGGTCGGGAGCTCATTGACAATACCAGGCACATGTGCACAGCCCTGCACACACCACACACACCGAGCAGCAAGAATTAGCTAGTCCACTGCAAATGTCAGCCAGTCTGTGTAATATCCTTTGACTTGGCATTTCTTATTCACAGGAGAGTGAAACAGCTCAATAAGCAGTCCCTGAAGAACTGAAAGCGGGGGCAGCTGCTGGATTCATAGCCCTTCTCTGGTCACTGCTCTTGTTGGCTGCTTGGTTCTAAGTTACTTCAATACCCAGCGAATAGAGGCGTTATTTACTTGAAGTAAGGAACACATTTATTTCATAAATCAGCAATGCAATTGGTGTTAACAAGTTCTAATTGCTATAAGCAGCAGCTGTCATTTTCAGTTGACTAAGCACAACAGCTCCAGGCTGCTACAGTTGATGCTGTCCCATGAGGTGCTCAGACTTACTCCAGAATCCAGTTTGTCCAGAGAGTTGTTTTTTAGACAGTAGAGAGCCAGAAAGCACAGTGGGGATGACACCAGTGCCAAGACTTGCTGATTTAACACACCTAGGAAACAAGAGCTGAGAAGTTTCAGTATGGAGGTGAACCTACTGGATATAAATAATGCCAACTATTTCCCCAGCAAACCTTGCCAGCAAAGAAATCAACTGGTGGTGTTTACAGCACCCTGAAACATGACTGAAACTCTCACCTCTTCTGAATCCGGTACCTGTCAGATCACAAAACACAACCTTTGTCACTACATATTACTTTTCTATTATTACTTTTAAATTACTTTCATTTCAGAGCTCTAATTTCTTAAAGAGAGTGAGCACTCCCAATTTTGCAGATTAGCTCAATATTAAATAGACCTTTCTGCATCAAAACCAGAGGTATTCATTAGAATTGAAGATTAATATTATAAACCAAAGTTCTCCAGAAAAAAATGTCTTCATGTGGATCAGATTAATCATGAGACTGAATAAACAGATAATTTTATAATGGAGGCTTAAAAATAGCTGCAAGAAAATGGTTTGACCAGTCAGGTAGAAAATAGTGCACCAAACATTATACAATTTTTGGATTTTTCGTAATAAAAAATAAAAAACAACCCAACAAAAATCCTTTTCCTCATAAAGATAATCCTAAGTGTGTAATCAGGCACTGAGGTGTGTCTGTGAAGGACAGGGGCATGTGTACCAATTTTAAAAGCCAATCTGGTTGACATGATAGAAGTGTTCAGCAATAATTTAAACATTGTGTTAACATCCATTTAATTTCTTTACAAGTGTAAAGTTCTGACATTTTTCAATAACTTTTCCATTTGCTCCTCTTGCAGGAAATGATAAGTTGCTGTAACAAACACTTAAATTAATTTGCTGAAAGAGTAATTATCTCAAGCATGTCTCAAGAGTCATCAGATCCAGTTTGGTTCAACAGTCCTTCTCTCTAACATGAAATGTAAAAAGTTCCTCTGGATACAAGTAAGATATAGGATATGTTACTAAAAAGCCTAGGAAATGGGAAAGTTAAATCAGAGGTTGTGTTCTAGTGTAACTAGATAATGTCTCAATGTATCAATGATCCTTCCCTTCAATAATCCAGTTGCTATCAACTGAACATACCCTTTATTAGAACAGAAGGCACATTTGTATGTTATCAATATAGAATTATCATTACATGCCATTAGGTATTATCTCAAAAAAAACCCATAAGCTCCAGCCTTGCTCTAAATCCTCCTGCTTTCATTCTCTTTCGACTGAAACATGGATTTGAGCAATGCCTGAGGTGCTGCCTCCAAAGAACTCCACTTGTAGAAAGACTGCAGAGGCTTGCAGTGTGCATAAGATGGTGTTTTCTGCAACTGAGATTAATATGGTCCTCTTCCCCAAAGAAATAAGCAGAAGATTGATGGATTTTTATTTTATTTTCAACTTGGAATGTGTTTTATTTAGAGATGTTTCATTTATAATTCTCTCACGCTGGCCAAATGCTTTTTTTGCTGTGGCACCCTGCCCAGAGATCCTCGTGGATGCAGCTTTTAACAATTTCTTTGTTTCACAGATGGTCTGTATTTGTCTTTTTTACTATTAATTGCAATATTTAGACATGAAAAAGCACTAATAACAGTGGGCCAATGTGGGGCTTCAAGAGAATTTCTGCTGGAACTGAGTTGCTTCAGATGAATGCAGCCTGCAAACACCCCTGATGTAGCAGTAAGAGATTATCTGTTGTAATTCCAACACTAAAGAACTCCAGTAGGGAATTGCCGTTGATTGTCAGTCTGCCCCGAAGCTGCAATGGAGTCCTAACTCTATTTAGAGACCAACCCCGAGGCCAGGCGTGAGCTGTGGCTTGAAACAGAACAGAAGCAATGCTGGAAAACTAGAAAAATGAGAATGGAGATTTTCTCACTGAACCTAAACAAAACAGCATCAAAAAACTGATTTTCTGCAGCTTGGCTTATAGATTATTCCAGATGGAATCAGGGAGAGTCCCATCCACTGCTGGTGCTGTTCCCCAGACAAGGCTACACAGTGATTCTGCCTCACATTGACTTTGTTTCCAGTGACATTTCTTCTGCAGGACTGGAAAATCGTGATTGATTGCAGCAAATCACAAGTAGCTCTAGTTCTTCTCAGAAGCAAACACTGGGATCTCGATCCCAAATATTTTGTATTTGAGGACAGTGTGGGGTTTGGCTTTAAGTCCCTCACTTTCCTGCCAATTTCAAATGCAATTCAAAACCAAGTTCATTTTCTGGTCTATTACAGTCACTCTCACAGGACTTTGCTAGATGCA
Organism: Ceyx cyanopectus; assembly: GCA_013401355.1. Lineage (NCBI taxonomy): Eukaryota > Metazoa > Chordata > Aves > Coraciiformes > Alcedinidae > Ceyx > Ceyx cyanopectus. The sequence goes on along the minus strand of VYZU01015715.1, from coordinate 32,678 downwards.
AAACACAGAGGAGATTGTAAGAAAATTAATTGGAAGGATTTCTGGGACTGGCACATCCAAAAAGATTAAAGAGGCTAGCTCAGATGATGATGATGATCTTTATAATAATCCCTTCCTTCCAAGCACATTCTGGAGCCTTTCTCTTGCCTGGATTTGTAACACCAAAAGCTACTCGTGTAGAAGATACACTGGTGACTGTCTTGTTATTAATGAACATTTAGTTATGAGCTAATAAAAGATAGTGACATAGCAAAGAAATCCAAGGATAAATCATAGACCACCTACAACTACTTCCCAGGAAGTGAAATTCTTTTGCTATCATTCTCAACAGACAGAAGAGAAACACAGGCTGTAATCAGCAGTGATTTCATGGCAAATAAAAGGGAGTAAATAAACACCACAAAGAATCCTTCTTTGGCTGCTGGCAGCAGCACAGCTCCTAAATTAGTCTCTGCTTGTGACGTTCAAACAGATGGGTGTCACCCAGGTGGAACAGATGACACATGAAACAACAGACACTCTCTCACTCCATCATATTTGACCCCAAAAGAATGACAAAGCTTGTATTTAAGGAAGAAATTACAGTGATCTGCCAAGCATGTTATGCAAGTCACCCCATGTGCATTTAGAGACACAGGTACAGAATAGAATGTGTGATATAAGGGGTATTATCTAGATTCATTTAACATACAGACCTTATGAAGTGACAGATGTAGCTCCTACATGAAATAAAACCTGTCACACACTTCAGAGTCACACAGTTGAGACAGACATAGAGCCTGGTAGCTGATCAGACTATTCATCTTACTATTAATGGCACAGAACAGAGTATTTTGCTGAATGAGGTCCCTTACTGGGCCAGATCCTGGCCCATGAGGCTGCTCTGGGCCATCCCAGTGGGCTGCCAATCAGCCTCCTGGGGACTACAAGGAGTATAGAACATACAGGTCTGCAGAGGGTGAGTGACATCTAAACAAAGCTCATCACTGGTTACAAACTGATTTCAACCCAGTGCAGTTCCTGACATGTCAAGCCAGGTAACTCCTCCTGTATTTCCTCCTCAGGAAATCTGGTTGTTTTTTCATACAAGTATTTCAAATAAAGCAAGGTTTCCATCTATTTAGGATTCCCATTGAGAGCAATGAATTTGAAGGTAAATTAGGCTAGAAATCTATTCTTTAGAAAGCATAATTAAGAGCACTTTAATTTTACAGCCTGCAGTAAAAGCCCTCAGTAGCTTGAAACATTTGCTGTTTTCTAGTTTGAAGATTTCAAAGAGACTGCTTTCCATCCAGTATCACAAGAGGGAAATAACCATGACCAAAATAATGTCTCTCAGATTTTGTTTTATGTATGAATCAACTAGTCTAAAGGAAATACTACCTTCTTTGACTAGCAGCATGGCAGAGTTCAAGGATACCGTATGTATTTTGAAAGAAAAAATTAAGACACATGTTTGGAAAGGAAAAAGAGAAGACTGAAGCTGCTGGCAGTATTTGCAGACATCCACAGACATTTTGAATGGAGGTATTCTTCTGGGGGCTTTCACCTTGTCTGAAGGTTTTGTACTTGTTCCAGGTCTTGCACTGTTTATTACATTTCAGAAAGTCAAGTTATTCTTTCCTACTGCACTGCAAACGAGAACATTACTCTGGCTAATTTTGGGGACTTGAGAGCAAACAGAGCACAGCAAAAGCCAGACACAGATGAAAGCCTAACTCTAAAAAAGAAATCTAAGTTTCCACTTAAAAACAACCCAAACAACCCAACAGAAGAGGCAAGAGTTGTCCTCTAACCTGCAGCAATAAAGTCTGTTAATTTTCTGCTTGCAATATTAAAATAATTGCTGTAAAAAATGCCTGAGACAGTACTGCATCACATCAGCAATACAGGAACATGAGACAGGGCAACGACTTAATGCACACCAAGATAAACAGGCAGAGATCCAACACTGGAGGGTAATACTAAAGCCATAAATAAAAAGACTGCGTGTAAATGACTGCAGATTATAAAGAATTTTTAAAAACATAATCAAATGAATTAGTGAAACTCATTTGCAGTGTTTGAAAAGACATTGACTCCTGGCAGTGAGCAGATCTGGATGTAGAGGAANGCAGGGTAAAGAAAGGGAACCTGCAGAGTTGGCAGTTTTAGAGGTACAAAACAGAGTGACAGAGCTGGACAGGACAGTCTCCAGAGCTGACCGTTCTCTGTGACATTCCCCACAGCAGACAGACATCCTTGAACTACTCAAGATTCTGGGCTCTTAATCAGCCTCTTCTCCAGTGGAAAGGGTGGCTCAACCTACTGCATCCCTGAAGCAAATTTTTTCCAGGTCATCATTAAGTAGTCAATTGCTGTTAAGAGCTCGTTAGGGGTTCATCCAAGAAAAAGCAGCTTTTAATGAAGGTTGCACTCCTCATCAGCATTAGCAGGACTCAGTTGTAGGTTTCTTTCCACTACAAAATAGTCAGAAAGTCACCCATTTCCAGCATTCAGAAGGGTGAGGAAGGACTATCCTGTTTTTGCAANACATCAGCAATACAGGAACATGAGACAGGGCAACGACTTAATGCACACCAAGATAAACAGGCAGAGATCCAACACTGGAGGGTAATACTAAAGCCATAAATAAAAAGACTGCGTGTAAATGACTGCAGATTATAAAGAATTTTTAAAAACATAATCAAATGAATTAGTGAAACTCATTTGCAGTGTTTGAAAAGACATTGACTCCTGGCAGTGAGCAGATCTGGATGTAGAGGAACAGTTCTGTTCTGGGTGGTGTTTAGCAGCTCCACTTGGCACTCTGAACTGCTGTGGTTTAAACTTCACCTTGTATTCCAACAAGGAGTTACTGTGTTCGTTATCAACATGAACATCCAGTACCTGTCCTGGATACCATCCTCCAGGAGCCCAGCCTGGGGGAGTTCTGTACAGCCAGGCAACACAGGAGGCTTTGAGACAAATTCCACCAGCTCTACCAGGTTTGCAAATCAAGGAAATGGCTTGGAAGGTGAAAAGGCCAAATCTGAAATTACATCAAACATTCATTAATACAGTATCCTGACTTCTCTTCATTATCCATAGCCTCTTTTTTTTNGAAGGTTGCACTCCTCATCAGCATTAGCAGGACTCAGTTGTAGGTTTCTTTCCACTACAAAATAGTCAGAAAGTCACCCATTTCCAGCATTCAGAAGGGTGAGGAAGGACTATCCTGTTTTTGCAATAATCTGTTTCTTAGGGACCAAACCTTTTAACTCCACAAAGCAATGGAAACTTCACTGACATTTTTAATCTAAAAGGTACTGTTTTTTGTAGTAATTCACAACCAAAGCATGATTCCCCCTCCAGCCTCCTGAGACTTACATATCAGCAAAAAAACATCTTGTCAGATGTGCACAGCAGCAAAAGGATCTGTAAATACTCATTCAAGAGCTGAATTTGTGTTAGTGACTCATAACAACACATAAAACAAAGAAAATAGCTTGACTGGACTTTTTAAAAGAAAATTCAATTCATAACAAACCCTATTGAACTTAGCTGAGAGATGAATGAGCACATTTGAGGGAGGGCAGGGAACAGAACATCTAATCTGTAGAATGCCTCTTCACATCATGGCTGTGTATTAAATTCCAAGTGCTGTGTTGCAGGGCAGTGTGAAGTTCTATTTTACAGATAAGTGAACACAATTAAAGCAGCACCTCTTGGCACAGAGAAAAGTCACAAACTTTAATTTAGCTCCTGTGTTTTGGAAGACCTTTCTTCAGCAGTTTAATAATAACAACTCTGTTTAATGAGCAGACTGGAACAAATAAGAGACATTGGAATAACCAATTTTAAGACACTTCCTCCAGCTTCTCCTGGTCTTGAATGTCCTCTCTACTTACACAGTTTCCCTGGCTTGATGAATGCTTATGAGAGGACTCTGGAAAGCTGGTGACCTTCCTCAAGCTCTGTTGGGAAATAATCCTGAGCATCATCCATCACTGGGGCTGATTCAAGAGTCATTTCCCCTCTTAACCACAGCAACTCCTTGTTTTAGTGAGCTGACATCTGGCAATTGTTTTGGGCTTATTTACAGAGGTATCAAATACTTCAAAAATAAGTTAGAATATCCAGGTTAGAAAAAATAAGTTAGATTAACTGCATAGCCAGGGTCACACATAAAGCCATCTTTTATGTTAATTGCCTTGTACTTCAGATAAACATCTTTTCCAGTAAAATTCTCTTCCTACCAATTCCATCTGAACTTCCTGGCTTCTGGAAGCCATCAGTGTAGTGTCACAACTAAATGGTCCCAGAAAACAAGCATCCTTCAACCACAAGAACTTCAGTGAGATGTTTGGGATGGTTATTTAAACAGTGCTTACATAAAGTAAGAGCTGAAGGGCAGTCAGAGGTGAGGCACTGAACTCTGCTCCTTACCTTCAGCAAGGCATACTTGGGGAGCTGCAATAATGTTACATTAGAAGACCTTACCTGTTAATTAAACTGATCTCATCAACACTTCTGTGTTGCTACAGGTGTACTGGTCTGATTTTCATCACTGTAGGGAATCAAAGACACTATATGGATAAGGAATTGGCTTCTCCCAAAGTGTGGCATATCTGTACACTTGAGCTGGAACCTGCAGACAGAACTGCACATGGCAGGGAGCAGAATAAAGTACAGGAATTAATACCCCAACCAAGATAGAATTCCTTTCTTCTCACTGGACAGGTTCTTTTTGGACAAGGCTGGTTTTGGACAAGGCTCAGATTCAGTGACAACAGGCAGTTATTCTGAAAAAGGAGGCATTTGGGTGGTTTGCTTTGATGTAAACAGGAGATGAACACTTCAACTGCCCTACTTCAGGACTGTATGACTGGACTACTGGTTAAAGTTGCTGAGAAAACGTGTCTATTCTGATCTAGAATCCATGTATATATAAATAAAATATAATTATACAATTCTTTTGAAGTTATTTTGGCTCTCCAGTACTAACAAAAAGGGTTTTCTGTTGTTTTGTTTATGTTTTGACATATAGTCACTGAAAGCAGTGACTCAGATTACACCTTGGAAACACATCACCAACTGTGTTTAGTCATCTCTCCAAATCTGCAACACTGGTTCAACACTGGGACTCACAACACAGTGGACAAAAGTTGCAAATTAGCACTGAACCCCAATCTACTGATCAGAGCTGAAATAAGACAGACAGGGATCAGTCTTCCCATTAGTTTTAAACAGAGACTATCTGGGAACCACTGCCTCCTGTATTTCCTAGCTTGCTTTTTGAAGCATATCTGGTAGCAGGCAAATGATCAGGTGCCTCTGGTCAAGTTGCCCATCAGGTATCAGTCCTTAGAGAGGCAGAATTTGCAAGCAGACTGTGCCCTCTAGGCTAGCCCAGCTTGGGACAAGGGTCTTCTCTGATTAAGCCTTCTGCTACATTTCAGGAAATTAAGAAGGAACAGAATCCTAAAAAGATGGACTTACAAAGATAAATCTCAAATAAAATGGCAACAGCCCTGGAGAGAAGTGAGCTAGGATTGATGATACCAGGATCCAAGAAAAGAGGCATCTGACTGGAACAGTTTCAGCAGGGAGTGAGATGCTGCCTGCTCCTTGGGACAATCCCTTCCCTAAACCCTCTGCCATTTCCCAGGCACATCAAACGTCCAAGCTTAGCTCTTCATCACAGCACACTCTACACAGACAGCCTTTGTGCAGCCCAGGAGGAGCCTCTGCCCACAGCCGTTGTTGAAATCATTCCCTGAGCTGTAAGCCAGGGCAGACAGGCACTGGACCCCTATTCTGTGTGGCAAAGAGGTCTGGCAGGTTTGAAGCTGAGGAAGCCACGTGTGTCTGTTGTATTTGCTGCTGCATGTTGATCTTCTGTACATATCAGAGACAACCTTTTAAGTAACACAGGATACAACACGCAGCCAGTTTATCAGATTTTCCACTTTGCTGGCCTGTAGAAAGTGTTAAACAATCAAAATAAAATGTCCAACAGCTTGTTAGAAAACCTCTGCATCCCAATATTTAAATATATCATTATGTGCTTTGAAAAAGCCTGATTGGAAAAACTACCTCATTTTGGATTTTCTCAACAGCTGGTGCGTCAGCTCTCGGTGTCTAAGGGCCCTATAAATAGATGTTTGGACCACCTCAATACAATTCATGGATGCACATTTTCCATCATCCACTTAACTCTATTATTCAAATGGATCTTTTCTTGGGAGCTGGGGTTATGCAATGCTCACTCAGCACAGGAGGTTCAAGAAAAACAGTGTAAAGTTAAACATGAGCTGCAAACAGTTGCAGAGCAGCAGACTTTGTATTTATTTATTTGTATGCTGTGTTGCCATTTCTACCTCACTTATCTCCTTTTCCCTGTTTAGAGCCACCAAACTTTCTCTCTCAGGTCTGAGTGCACCAAGAGCATGGCCAAGCAGTTAAACAGCAACTGCCAACTGATTAATAATGGAAATGTAACTGCAGAATAATCCAACCTTTCACAGAACTAGATGCTTAAGCTACTAGGAACTACTATGTCAAATTAAAACTCTAAACCCCTGTAGTACTGATGAGATTTTGCCAAAATCTACTGAATTCTGGAGTTAGTTAGAAAAAGAAAATATTTACAGTTTCAGGTCAGAGATGGCTAAATACTACAAGCATTTTTCTACACACAGCAGACTTTGCCTTTCAGGTTTCTAAAAGTCAACTGCTATTCATATGCTCCCTTCACCTCCTTAAAAGCCTTCAAATTACATGATGAGCAGAATAGAAAAATATAAAAAGATGCAATTCAGCAATGAGAAGTTTCAATAAAGCCTTTGAAAATATTCTGTGTAACACTACTTTAGTACACACACAAGCAAGGGCTGCCTGCTGCCAGCACCAGCCATCCCAAGGCAGTGCTGAACTGCCTTCTGCCAGCCATTAGCCTTTAATTGGAAAGTTCCTAAAAGCAACAATCTGCTTTAGTAGCAACACTGCCATTCTTTTTCCGTTTTCACCATTTCAGTGTGATTCAGAATGCCAGATTCTCAAAAAGCATCTCCATAGTTACACACCTCTTTCCTGCAACAAAGTGCCAGTTCTCCATAGCTCTGGTTTCTAATTATAAGTGCTGAAACCCAGTAAAAATGCCTTATAATAGATTCGTTTTCAGTTTTTAGCCAACAGCCAAAGCACACAACAACATTTTCCTCTCTGCAGGGATAACTGAAACAGCAAAAGGAAATAATCTAAAAAAAAATCTAAAACTTGCAATGTAAACCAAAAATCTGTGTAGAGATACATCCAGTCTCTAATACCAAAAGAGAGGGACTCAAGACTGATTTTGTGTCAAAAAGAGAGATTCCAAAGGGTATATATTTGAAAACAGGAGATGTATGGCTCATATAAATATGCAAAAGTAGAATCTACTGATACAATCTCTTAGGTTAAATGCAACACTTATCAATTATTGCAAGTTTAACCCTTATATTTGCAAAGTACAGAAATAAAAAACAAGATATTAATTTAAAAAATAATTACATTATATATATGTTTTCATTTAACACAAGTATACCACTGTTATGTAAGAAATCTGTACACAGAGGATAAAGATATTAAACAAGACTAATTTATAGGACACAAGCCCAAATACCTTACAGAGACAGCTCATGATCAGAACATAAACAGATCCAAGGTATCAAACTCTCCTCCAACCAGCCTTACCATGTACCCACCTGCCCAGTGCTCCTCAATCCAATGAAAAAATGAACTGCACATCTGCTCCACTAAAGATTAGAGAAGTCAGTCTGACTGGCTTAATCTGCCCGTATAGACAACAGGCTAAAAGGTAAAGCCTGCAAGTGATTTTTCTGTTTGTTGTTTCTAGAAAAGGGAAATTTTATCTTCCTTGTGGCTCTCACATTCTGATTTCCATTCTTAACTCTGAAGTCACGATCACATCCAAATATTGGCTTTAAAAACCAGGAAAAAATGCAGGTGGCACCTTGGGCTACTTCTACTGACTTGTGAACTTAAAGCCTGCAAGTCCTATAAAAACATAAATTCACTTGACACATGTGAGTTCATGAGCTGATTTCTTTTGGGACCTGTGATAATTTCAGCATCTGTTTGAAGTACTAGCAGCACCAAGTCCAGAGCTCTCCTCCATGCCTCTGTCTTGGCAGTAACGTTATCATAAACCTGTAAATGCTCTCTGTGCTCAGCAGAGGGACCCCTGAGCAGCCCACCTCTTCTAAACTCTCTCAATATATATGCTGAGGGAGACCCGCAGTCAGCTGCTTTTTTGAGGTGCTGATCAACAACAGCAGAGGCTTCCAACTCCGACTCAGCTTCTGCAGCATTACACAGCAGCACTGAGAGATACTCCATCCAGCCCCTCGCCAGAGCATGGAACACAACCTGGCTGTGCTCTGCTGCACGTACTGCCAGCCAAGGGCTGGGAAACTCTTTGCCAGTGTTTTTATTTGCTGGCTGTAAAGACCGTTCTGCGAGCGTCTGAACGTGACTAAGGCACAAGAGCTCCACTGCACCCCCACCAAGAAAAACCTTCTCATCATTGAGAGCATGATGGAGGCGATACACCAAAGTCCAGAACTGGTCCTCAGTCAGCTGCATCTTGGCAGCTACAGTAGTGGTGAGCAAGGCTGTGAGCAGGGGAATCCCTCCAGCTTTCAGCCTGACTGGCACCAGCTCACCCAGATCCACTGCACGCCCATCGTGGGTCTGCCACAGCTCCACTTGTGCCCCACTCCCCACACAAGAGGCATCCAGCTGGGTGAGGTATGTCACTGGCTGGGCACTGGTCACCTCCCCAAAGGCACACATCACATCCTCAGTCACAGAGCCAAGGACCAAGATACTGTTTGCTATACATCTTGCCATTAAGTTTTCACACACATTTCCTTTGACCAAAACCAAGTTTACTTCAAAGCTGATCAGAATATCCACCATACTGCTTAGCCACACATCTCCTGCTCCACCTTCCCCAAGGCCAGGATGCTCCAGTATGGTTCTAACATTGCACGGTCTATTAAAACCTAAGTGACGATATCGTTCAGTTAGGTCACCATCCAGCAGCAGAATCCGAAGGGATTTGTCTTCCAAGTGTTTGACAACCGTGGCTTGTTCTGGTGACACTAATGTGACAAAGCCTTGGGAGACACAAGAATAGTTTTCGGGCAGGCCCAGTAAACAGCAGGTCACAATTTCTGCAATATTAAAGTGGGAAGAGCCACTGCTTTCTGCTCTCTCCCGCTGATATGCAACAATGCCTTGGAGCAGCTTCATGCTAGTCTGATTTCCATGGCTCAGAGCCATTGCCAGGTGTCTTAAACCATAACATTCGCATGGATCCGCTGATGGTCCTGAAAAATATCCCTGGAAGTTACCTGGTTGACTTGAAAAATTACTTTTTCTTAGAGTGCTGAAGTATCTGCTATGGGTTAACTTCTGTTTGTTACAGCTGGATGCGATAACCCCACTTCCAGAAACCACTGATGCACCTCTGTCACCTGCTGGTTTGAGGACAGAAACCACTGGACCAAAGCTGGCTGAACTCAAACTCAGCTGCTTCTTAAAATCACAGTCATCATCTTGATGGGAACAATAATTTACTGGAATTACTTGTGGTGCAGAAACATCGTTCTGAAAGCACGGTGAAGTCCGAGGATCTAGAAGATTGTCACATGCAATGTGGCATGTGTTGCTTTTACTGCTAGAACACAGCTCTCTGTTTACATCATGGACTGGTATTTGAAGACACTGGACTCTGTGGCAGCAAGAGTTCAACCCCTCAGACATCAGAGACACTATTGCTGACACAGGAACGTTCTGCTGGAGACACTCCAGCACGGCATTGCTCCAGGCACCCACCAGAAACAACAGGGTACCCGTCCCAGTCTTGAACTCCTTGTTGTGTGCCTGAAGGGTTTCATTAAGAAGCTGCCCAGCAGCACCAGTTAAATCCAAACTCTCCATCAGTCTGACAGCAGAACAAACCAGGGTGCTCTCATTGGTGCTTTCGTCCACGATGAATTTACAGGATTTCACTGGCCCGAGTAATGTTCTTCCAGAGGATGCCAAGGAGGAGAGCTGCTGAAGTCCAATGTGTCTTCTTGCATTCACATCCCTGAAAGCCATGGGAACAGCTGTGAACAGAACACAGACTTAATGACCCATCCTCACAGCGCTGCAGAGCATCTGTCACCAAAAAATTAACACTGCCCACAGGTCTCCTGGGAGGCTCTCTCCATAAACCAGCTCTTCATGCTGTGCCCTTAGGAGCCATCCCTGAGCACAGCTGCTGAAATGCTGCATTGCTAACACTGCATGGGATTTTTTTTCTTGCTGTCAATTAGTAAAGTGCTGTTAATTCCAGTGGTTTCTTAAACATGAAGCAGTACGGATTGTATAAAACCGTCATTTCTCTCCTGACCTACTATCTGGAATGTCAGTTATTTGCCTTACTTAAGGCAAAAGCTCCTGAGAGCAAAATGGANTTTTTTTTCTTGCTGTCAATTAGTAAAGTGCTGTTAATTCCAGTGGTTTCTTAAACATGAAGCAGTACGGATTGTATAAAACCGTCATTTCTCTCCTGACCTACTATCTGGAATGTCAGTTATTTGCCTTACTTAAGGCAAAAGCTCCTGAGAGCAAAATGGACAATTCCATGGAAAAAAGTGTTTTGTACAGATCCATCTTGGTAGCAATAGTTATGCACTGACTTTAACCTTCCAATCTGGAAAAACATAATCTTATTGTATTGCAACTCTATTCCATTTAGCACAAACAATGTGTCTGAAAAGGAATGTCACTTCTCCATACCTCACAATGTAAACTGCCAGGACATCAAAAGCTTTGATCTACTACTCTTTTCATATGCCAGAAATAAATCCTTTCTCTCAAAATCCCTCCTACACTAAATTCCTGTGGCAGACCACATGAATTAAACTAAGCTTCTGTTTCTTTTCTTATTTTCCAGTGAAAAAGCATACACACTAAGAATAAATTAGCCATATACCTTCTATGCTTGGAATCAAATCAGTTATTTCATGTCCCTAAAGGCTCCTTCTAAGAGCTATTATAAAAGAAAAATCACTCTTTTTCCATCCCACTTGGTCAAAGTCCATCTGAATATTATCTCAATTGAAGATGAGGGGTGAATTTAAAAAGCAGAGCAGGCAGACAGAAATAATCTTTATATTCTGGCAGTTCCGAGGTTCTACTTTAGCCCAAGCTGACAACAGGATTTCCCTTCAATTGCTATATATGTCTTGATGTATCTGAACTATCACTATCAAGAGATTATTTTAGTATATAGTATCCTTATTCAACAACGTAAGAACTTTTAGATAAGCAGGTACTTTTAACTTTAAAACTGCAATGGGAACATGTATCTGAAACCCCATCTAACCTGCTTAAAGGTGTTTCTGGATGTTATTTCCTGGCAATAATAAAAGAAAAAAAGATGAATTTTTTTTTAAACTGGAACCTGCTTAATATCATAAGTAGGCTGTTTTGAAACAAACAAAAACCTGAAGTAATTAACTAATAATTACATGAATACGCAATCCAGTATGAAACATGTTTCCCCTAAAACTCATTATTTCATCCAACTTATCTTAAGAATTTATAAGACAGTCACTTTGGGTTTTTTTTTAATGAGGGTGGGAGTGTTAGGGATGGTTTGGTTGGATTTTTTTCCTCCTAGTTCACTGTTTCTCAAGTCTAGCAATTCCCAACTACTAATGTTTACTTCTCAACCTGCTCTTGTTTTGATAGAAAGAACAAACAGCCAATTCATGGTTCTCCTAATAAAATGTAGGAAAGAGCTAAATGAGCTATGCTGGAAGGCCCAGCAATGCTCTCTCACTGCCCAGGTCTTTGGCACACAGCTCTGAGCAGAAGGCTGTGCTGCTCTTTGGATGGGAGAGAATGATGGAAGGACTGGTGGGCAAGGGGATTCCAAACTCCCCAGCTGGGCCCACATGAGGGCTCAGCTCAGCAATAGGAACCCCTGTCTTATCAGAATGGTGTTTTCATTTAAATGACAGCTAAACCAAGCTGGTTAGGAGGCATTACTTACTTAGTGCACCACCTTCTATCAAATCAATGCTCATCCACCAAACACCAACACAGCCAACTACAAGCTGCTTAGCTAAAAATTCCTCTTGAGTTTAAATAGAAAACAATGTCTCCTACTTTCAACTTTAACACTGTAGCTTCATTTTGGACACCAGCTTGTACACCTGCAGATCCATAAACCTGAACCCAACGTTGCCAGGGCTTGGCTGCAAAAGCAGCCAAAGTCAGGGTGTGAGCTTCCAGGAAAGAATGATTTCTTTCCTTGCTTGCACAACCTCTGGCATGTGTGATTTATGATTTTCTGATAAACCCTCCTCCACCCACTTTCTGCTTTATGCATGATGTTTTGCAAGAACATCACACTATCCTATGATGTGGAAGATACAGCAAGCTTCCAATTCAAGTTTTCATCCCCCCATTCCATGACCTTTTTACCTCCTTCCATCCAGTCTGAGGTGGAAAAGGTAAAGGGCCACATGGAATTACATTTAGGAGTCAAACAGAAGCAAGGTCAACAAAAAGGAGGCACCCTGGAGAACTGAATGAACAAACTGATAGCAAGTACACAAAACATGAACTACCAGCAGCTTCTACTGAGCTGACTTGTATGCTCACCTGCTGCTGCCTGCCTCAACACCTGTCTCTGCAAGCAAAATAAACCATGATTTTTGGTTCTGTGTTGTACATACAGGGTTCAGGGCTTCCAAGTGAAGAGCTCTGGGATGCAAGTCACATGCTAAACGCTTATGACTATGTCTTAAAGCACCCGAACCATGAAAGCTAAGCCTTCATGGCTTAGAACAGCTTAGAACGGATCAGTCAGATCCGTTTAGATCAGTTTTCCAAACTGATGTGTTTCTGTGAAACGTTGTCCCCAAAAAAGCCTCAGGTGCACCCTCCTGTGCCAGTGCTGGTGTGCAACGAACATGGGCAGAAAACGCTCTGCTTGCAACCAAACCACCAAGCGTTCAGACAGACAACTGTCGGGACTTACCTGGTCTAGCTAAGAGCCAGCACTATTACTACTAACGTAGGAAGACCTTCCTAGCTTGGTACAGCCGAACCCAGGGCTGGAAGCTGCGAGCAGCCCGCACGCAAGCGGGGAGGCGGAGAGGAGCCGAGGCCCGTCCGCAGGAGCTCCGGAGCTGCCCCGCTCAGGCCTGGAGGGGGCCCAGCCGCTTCCTCCCGGCTGGAGGGCCAGGCCCAGGCCCGGGGATTAGCCCCACAGCGGTCAAGCACCGGCTTCTCGCCGCCTTTCCCGCCGCCGGCCTGAGGCGAGACGTGAGGGGAGGAGACGACAGCACCCGCCGCACGCCACCAACGGTCGCAACGCGCACGCGCCCCGTTTCCGAGGCGACGCCGCCGCCGCCGCCGCTTGTTTGTGCGCTCGGGAAAGAGACGCGACCCCCCTCCCACCCCGCGCTCGCGCTGAGCCCGCGGAGCGCCATTGGCTCGGGCCGAGGGAGGGGGGCGGGCTCTGCGCTACGCCGGGCTCGCTGATTGGACGCTGAGCGCAGCCGCCTCCGCCAGGCGGGGCCCGACCGGTAGGAGCGCTGGGGCCGAGGGTCCCGCCTCGTCCCGTCCCGTTCTGACGCGAGCGGTGCCGTCCCGGCGGTCAGATGGTGAGCGAGCGCGCTTCCCTCCCTCCCTCCCTCCCTCCCCTCGCCGCGGGCTCCCCGTCCCCTCGCCGCCTCCCGCTAGATCCCGCATGAGTCCCTTTTTCTCCTTCCTGCCCGGGGCTCGGTATTCCCAGAGGGCCCCGGAACCCATCCCCGGTCGGCCCCCTGTTGGGCAAGGGGGGTTGCAGGGACCTGACGCGGGGACCTCGCGGGCTGCTCAGCCCGTCCCGGCTGCTCGTTTACCCGGCCCAAGACGGAAGTCAACACCCCGGCCGCAAAACTGGGCGCTAGGAAAACAACCAACAGCCGGGGTGTGGGGTTAGCAGGTGAAAATACAGCTGGTTGAACAGGTTACAGACCCCCACACACACTTCAGTGGGACCCCTGCAGCCTGTGACCAACATGCTACAAACGGCATTGGCCACTCGAGAAGATCGCAGAATGGTTTGGGCTGGAAAGGACCTTAAAGAGCATCAAGTTCCAACCCCCTGGTTGCTCAAAGCCCCATCCAACCTGGCCCGGAGCATCCACAGCTTTTCAGGGCAATCCGATCCAGTGGCACCACCCTCATAGTGAAGTGTTTCTTCCTAAAATGAAACATAAAATCGATGTTTTAAATAAATGCAACTGGCAGCAATGCACGTGCTGCTCTTCAGGGTCAGAGGTGTGCTGGACAAACTGGTCTGCAGTCCAGCCTGGGAGGTGCAGGTCATGTTAAAAAATGAAATTTCAAATACAAAATGGAATCCTCTGTGTTATACCTTGGGTATTTTTTTTTACAAGAGAGATCCCAGCCAAAATATAGTCACAATTCAGCAGAGGTAAGAGGTCACTCAGCAGTAGCTAGGAAACAACCAGAGTGTTTATTTTTATATAGCTCAACCAGTTAAGGTAGGGCTTGGAGGGACTGCCTTTCCTTCCATGAATCTGTGCAGATTCCAGACTGAAGAACTAAAATCGTGTCCACTGCTGGCTTAGAAGAAAGCCTAAACTCAAGGAAGACATCTTTCCTGCTCAGTAGTGGAGTGGAATCCCTCTGCACTGCACTAGCTCACACCTGAAGGTCTCAGTAATGTCCTGGCTTATGCAGCAGCTCAGCATAAGGAGATTAGTTCTCCTTACGGGGCAGATTTTGTGTTGATCTCACTGCTGCCACAACATGTTGTTGCCTGGCACCACAGCTCACTGGTGGACAGTTTGTCAGTCTGGTTGGCAGTGTCTTTCATCTTGGCTTGAGCTTCTTCAGTAGAGGTGGTGGCGTTGTTGATGGTGACAGGACATCCATCCTCTTCAGTCAAACTGAACATCCCAAAGACCCTTCACTAATAACATATCTAAGGCTACTGATTTTGCAAGGTCATCTCTGACACCTGTTGCACTTGCACATCCCCCAAAGCACAGCTTCTAACAGGTTTGATTCCAGGAGTTTTTCCAAGTAGAATTACTATGGAGTTGATACAAAGCTCTTGGGTATTCAGTCCAAGTCCCATTACTTTCCCATGGTTTACCCTCCTTCTGACAGGAAAGGGGGACTCAACTATTCCCCACAGGATGTTTCCCTTTGGTTGGTTGTTTAATTTTTCAATATTTAACTAATTTTTCAATATTTTCCCAAGATTTAGGCCAATTATTGTAAATTGGAGGGCAATACATATTCCCTCATTTGTTTGGCTTCAGATATGCTTTAAGCTTTGGATCAACCTCCAGACTAAACTGGGGGACTTTCCCACACTCCTATTCCTCCAATAGTGCTGGAGAAGAAATAGGTTTTCCAATCCATCACTCTCAAGTACAATCCAAAGTTATTCCCACCAAAATGAAACCAACAATGCCAATAACAATCCTTTAAAAGGGAAGGAGGGTGTTCTGGGTCTGGGTGCTCAGAGGATTCCTGCATTTGGAATGTCTCAGGTATTCCTGAGGACACCAAGTACAGTGTAAGAGTTGGGCCCTCTGGTCCACTCTGCCACATCTTTGGATAAGCAATGCCACTGGCAGCAAAGATTGTCCCTCACTTCAGCTGTAATGTTGTTACTTTCAATTCAGTGGTTCTAAATTTTCTCTTTTTTTTTTTTTTTTCACTTTCTGAAGGCATCCAACTACAGAAAACCTGGCTTGAGTTCAGCCCAGTGGAAGAAGAGTGGCTTGAAACCCGAACTTTCAGACGAGCAAAAGCAGGAGATCAGAGAAGCTTTTGATTTGTTTGACACTGATGGCTCTGGGAGCATCGACATAAAAGAACTGAAGGTTCTCAGACTTCCTTTTGTTTCCTTGGATGGAAATGTATTTAGTCTCAAAAGTGTAGCTGCTTTTTCTGTTTGTTCAGCCCTGTTTTTAAATAGCTTTGGAGTACAAACAACAGTAATGGCTTGGTTGTCATGACTGAATTTGGGGTGTACTACGGGGTCAACCTGAGAAAGCTCAGTGTGTGTGACTCCAGAGCAGCCAGGCTTCTCTGAAGTGGACAGTAGGTCAGATAGCTCTTGAGTATCTGAGCATCAGAGGAGCTGAACAGTTCCTTCACATGGGCACACACAGGCCACCTGCCCGTGTTCATCGCTGGCAAAGAGCGTTGTTTCTGCCAAGTGGGCTTGTGCTCTTTCCAGATGAATGTCAAAATATCACCTTTTTTTCTTCATCTTAACTAAACACACAGATTTTGCACACATTCAGAAAGAGACAACCATATTTTCCTAGATGCAATCAAAAAATTACTTGAGTGGAAGGTTGGTAGCAGTTCAGGCTAGGGGAAGGGGAAGGTTTATCCTCTGTTCTCTCCCTGTGCCTGATCTTTAAGTGTGAACCTTTTAGCTCAGTTCTCCTCACACACACACACACACTCTGCCTCAGTTGCATATGTAACCCAGAAGCTTGAGTTCCCTAGGCCTGCAGGTTGCTTCAGGATGCCTTTGAAAGTAGTTATGGCTGGGCAAGGAGTGTCTCTGCTGACACCAATCCTGGTGGCTTCCTAACAGAATTCCTTTTGACCCAGGTTGCGATGCGTGCCTTGGGCTTTGAGCCAAAGAAGGAAGAAATCAAGAAAATGGTAGCAGATATTGACAAAGAAGGAAGTGGCACCATTGACTTTGAAGACTTTTTGGCTATGATGACACAAAAAATGGTAGGAATTCTCAATAGGAATTCTTTTGGCAGCACTGAAAGCTACCAAATGGGAGTATCTTGGCAGCAGGTGCTTTGTACTTCAAAGTGTGCTTTCCTTTTGTTTAGAGTGAAAAGGATTCACAAGAAGAAATCTTGAAAGCTTTTAGATTATTTGATGATGATGGGACAGGAAAAATTTCATTCAAAAACCTGAAAAGAGTTGCCAAGGAGCTGGGAGAAAATCTAACAGATGAAGAACTTCAGGTAAATTCTGACTTGCTGGAGCTTTCCTAACAGGCTTTCCTGTAGCTCCTACAGATTGGTTGGAAATTGATGCCTAAACAAAAGGGGCACAGTGAGGGTGACAGAGCTCTGGAATGGGCTCCCCAGGGAGGTTGTGGAGTCTCCTTCTCTGGAGACACTCAAGACCCTCCTGGATGTGTTCCTGGGTGACTTGGTCTAGGTGATCCTGCTGTGGCAGGGGGGTTGGACTAGATGATCTTCTAGGTCCCTTCCAACCCCTACCTTTCTGTGATTCTGTGATTCTGTAAGTGAGGAAGATGAACAGAATGCAATACATAGTTATGTTTACACATGAAGTGCTTCCAATTTGCTGTTGTCTTCCTGAATGGAAGATCTTGTGTTCAGAGCCCAGTTCCTGATCCAATGTCCCATGTGTTTTGTAGGAAATGATTGATGAAGCTGATCGAGATGGAGATGGAGAAGTGAATGAGGAAGACTTCTTGAGAATCATGAAGAAAACTAGCTTATATTAATATTTATTGTCTTGCTATAGAGCTGCTCCAAAAGATTACCTGGAAAAGACTTAAAAACTGGGCTTGTGCCTCCTCTGCATTTTCTGCCATATAGAGAAAGTCCAAAAGGACACATTTTTGGTTCATTCTTCTTTATCAGCAAAGTTAACTGGGGAAGGGAGACTTCAGTGTCCTGAACTGTTAAGATGAGACAGGTGGGAGTGAAAAGGAAGGGTTACCTGAACCTCTAAGGCAGGGTCCCTTCCCTCTCCCCCTTGGCAGTTTCATTGATTACCCTCTGGGGCAACAAACGCTGTGTTTCAACTATTGAACTAAAAGACATTTCACTTGAGATGTGAAGATTCCCACTGCTGCTGGGAAAGGTCACTTTTGACTTTCCTAAGGCAACAGAAGGAAGGTACAAGCTCAGTATTTTTGTTCCTTTTAAGGCTTTAGGTTATCTTTTGGTATTTGTCTCCTTTTGTTTATTCCCATGGATGTCTCTAAACCCAACTGTGTGTCTGTATTTCTGTATGAAATTATTAGAAAAAAATAAAACAATTAGAATATACATATTTCTGTATGTATATTAAATGTTTTCCCATGGCAAGTTGGTTTTAGACCTAATGGGGAGCAAATGTAGATACCCAGATTTTGTGCTTCATTTGGAGCTGTTTGCCATCAGCACAGTCTCCTGTTTATATCTGATCATCTGAAACTTCTTACTTGAATGCATCCTCCTTGAACTACCAAAGTTTACTGTCCAACCAATGGACAGCTTGTGCCCTTGTCCTTACTCCCAGGACACTATCAAGCTGCCATTACACCAGGATTTTAGGTACCTAAAATGTTAATTCTGTGATGCACTACAGTACATTTTGGTTTGGCTGTTTACAGTCCAAAGGACTCACATCTGAAGGGAAAAAAAACTGCTCACCTCTGATGTCCTTGGATCTAAATACACTGAACGTATTTAGACCCATGTAATGCAAATGAATTTCAGACATCACAGATTTGGGTTTAGGTTTTTTGGGTTTTTTTTAGGAGTTCCTATATTTTCTTAAATATTTCTTGCATATACTGTCAATCTAGGATTTACTGGAGAGCCATGTTTTCTTCTGGATTATGGTGACAGAGCAGTGACACACACCATGACATCTGATGTTGTGGTTCTGCAGGAAGACTTCTGGGGCCTGATAAGACAATCAGCTTCAAAACCACAGAGAGATGGTCCAATCCTCAATCACATCTCTAATGAGGTGCCTGAAGGAGAGTTTGTTTCTGCTCACAGCAAAGTGGCAGGTAGGTAGCAGATTGTCAGATTCGTCAGTGTGAAGAGGAGGGAGAGCATTTCACCAGTATCTGTTAAAGATTCCTCTCACTGTCAGAGAGCTGCTGCTGCTTGGCAGCACGAAGGTTTGAAAACAAACCTTTCAGAAGGTTTCAGAAAAGAAGAGCCAGCTTGTGGATCAGCTTCTTGTTTCAGCTGCTTCACCTCTTGAGCTGTAAGGGCCCAGCAGGGGGAGAATTGCGTTCAGGAGATGTCTTCAATTATCTTCTCAAAGTGTGGACTTGGGCCTGGCCCACTCTGCCCTAATCCCCTGAGTTCTGTACTCCAAACAGCTCTTAAGTAGACCCCTCTAACCTGTATAGAAATGGCCTTAAAGCTGGGGGAGAACAAGGATTGTGTGTGTAGGACCCTGGAAAACTCAAGAGACCTGTCCAGTCCCCTGTTAACATATCCAGCAGCAGTAGATGTAATTTAACAGAGCTGTAAGCATTTTTAAAGGTCTATTAACTTTGTGTCAGTGTGAAATAAAACTGTTTTGCAAGTTAAGGACTTTGTGTGTTCTAATGTGTGCTTGTGGGGAAAAATAAAATTTCAAAACTAATATTAAAGTGTGAAGTCATTCACCAAGTACATTCTCACTTTCATTACCTCTCCAAGAGAGAAATTCTTAGGTGCAGTCTATCACATCATTCCTCTATCTCTTCCACTCTGCTGATTAAAAGTTTCTAGTCCTAACCACTCAGATTCAGAAGGGGAACAGTGAAGTTCTAGTTGTTTATGGGGAATCCCAAAGCCTGTCAGAGTGACTGTACTTTTCTAGTGCTGCCCCAGGAAGAGACTGATGACGTTGTTACCTCTGATGCATCTCACCTCTCCCTGTTCTAATGTTTCCTGATGCTGGAGGTAGGAAAAAGACACACAATCAAACCTACCATATAGGCTACAGTGATGAAATGTAATTTCTGACTTACTCAATAATCAGGAATGACAAGCAGTTGCTGAATTAGCATAAAACTTGCAAGTGTTAATGTAAAAGAACAAGTGTATGGTGCTGCTTTAGTTCAGGTGGCAGTGAGGGACACCTTGTCCCCTCTTCATCCACATGCAGCCCAGGGGAAGAGTGGCTTGAAACCTCAACTTAGAGAAGAGCATTAGCAGGAGAGCAGAGAAGCTTTTGGCCTTGGGATCATCCACAAAAGAACCAAAGGTTTTCAGACTTTTATTTAAATTTCTTCTGTGGAAATACCTTTGGGCTCAAAATTGTGGCTGCTTTTCTGTTTGCTCGATTCTTGTGCTACCTCTCCCCAGGTCTGCCTGGGGGGGTTGGTCCCTCTGCCTAGGTCTGGGTTGTCACAACTGATCCTTAATCTGAACTGTGCTACTCTGGGCCAGGGACCAGGGTTCTGAAACCATCATTTGTAGTTAGAAAACTCCCAGTGCCCCTTGTCTTGTCCTCTCTCAGTAAGATGTGGTCACTCCCAGTAAGACACACTCTCCAAACATCCCTGTTTCCATTTTCCCAGGGCCCCTGGAAATTTTTCCTCAATTTTAGCTAGGTTGGTGGGCAAGTAGGATCAGTGGGGGTTGTGACCTGTGAGCTCCACCCTGGCTACTGGCCACAGTCTCACTTTTGATCAGGGTCACAACGAGAAGATATCTTTCAGAAGAAAGTTTTCAGATGATTTGATTACAATGATGGGACAAGGAAAATTTCATTTGAAAACTTGAAAAGGGTTGCCAAGGAGCTGGGGAAAAAATCTAACAGATGAACTTAAGGTAAATTCCTTTCTTCAGCCTCATGCATTGAATCCTTCCTGATCCCTCTGTGAATCCTTCCTGATCCCTCTGCAATTCTCTCTTTTAATTTACTGTACATGATGGAGGAAAAGGAGCCCCACTGAAGCCAGTGGTGGAGCACATGAGTGAGGTTTGTGTGAGGAACAGGTGCTGAACTGCTCCTTCAGGAATTTCATCCTTTTACTGTGTGAAATGTCCTTCTTTTACTGGGAAAGTCAATGATGGTACCTCTGTTCTAGTGCCTACTCAAGTAGATTGCCCTAATAAAGGGATTGGTGTAACTAGAGGAGACAGATAACTTCACTTCTCTCCTCCTCCTCCCATTCCCTCTATTCTCTAAGAGCTGGGGCATTTTCAGGACACTCTGACTCAACTCCTTTGCACTAAAGCAACAAAAAGGAGGCAAAGCAATGATGTGGGTGGTCTTGCATGAAAGGACTTATCCCTCAAGGCACCTGAATCCAAATGGCCATCACTGTGAGTGAGCATGGACTGGCACTTGGTGCAGAGAAGGCATCAATCCCAACCCTGCTTCATGTTCCCTACACACTGACCCGACCTGGGCAGCTCTGGGGCAAGCAAATGGCCACAAACCTCATCCTCTGCATCCCTTTCCCCCCTCACAATGACAGGGACATTGGGTTCTTACCTGGCACTTACAAATTCCCCTCTGGTGGCTGCAATTCCAGGTGCCTCCAGCTGAGACCCTTCCTTCTGTGACACCAGCCAGGGGCAGTTTCCAGTCTGAGTGTTCCTGCTCATCAGACACTGCAAAAGGAAAGTGGAGCTGCAGTTTGCATCTGGCAAGCACCTAAATAGCAAAGCATTGATAGCTGCTTGGGATATAGCACTGCTAATAACATCCAATGGAAAATGCTTTAAAATGAAAGCATACTGTGATTTTAATAAAATACAAACTAGTTCAAGAGAAAAACAATTCCAAATTATGCCCATTGCGTGGCAATTTAAAATCAATCTTTGTTTTTATCTTGGGATTTAAAAGAGGAGGGAGAGAAGGCAACAGAAGAAACGGAACCCTTTGTGAGCTTTCACACACCAAGAGTCCTGCTAACAGAGCCCAAATGTTTCAGTGATGAGGCACTGGATATTTAAATAGGTCATCTACAGTTTTGCAGCTCTCATGTCCTGTAGTAGCTCTCATGTAGCTCTCATGTAGTTTGGGATGTTCAACATGAGGGACCAGGCAGCAACAACCCGTGTGCCTCCTGGTGCAGGGGAGCAAACAATGTGATCTGCAGGCTGGGATGATGCCATGAGGAAAGAAACCCCACTGAGGGTAACTCTGCACAGACAGTTTCCTTTTTGCCATATATCTCAGTATCAGTAGTGTAGCTGTGGGTGGGCAGCTGCACCAATCTTTTTTGCTGATGCCCAGGGTGACTCAACATGCAGCTCTGAGCCATGTCAGGGAACAGAAGGCCAAGACTGCCCCTTCACGGGGTAATGGGTTTAAATTAGAGAAGAGTAGACTTAGACTAGATATCAGGAAGAATTTCTTTACCTTGAGGGTGGTAGAACAGTGGAATAGGCTCCCCAGGGAGGTGGTTGAGGCCCCATCCCTGGAGATATTCAAGGTGAGGTTGGACAAGGCTCTGAGCAGCCTGGTCTAGTTGAGGGTATCCCTGCTCACTGCAGGGGGGCTGCACTAGATGACCTTTGGAGGTTCCTTCCAGCCCTAACCATTCTATGATTCACTGCAGCCCAAAGCTTCTCTGAGTCTCTGCTGAGCTGGCACAAAACTGCTTTTGGCAGGCACTGCTGGCTCTGCTTAACTGCAGGCTGTGCTCCTCAATGTTTACATCAAGGAAAGGTGTCAAAAGTCTGTTCTCCCTCTCTTCTAAAGGGACCAAAAGCCTGATAGACCCGAGCCTCGCTAGAGGGCATCCAGTTACTAACATGTGAGTGCTGCTTTTTTTCCCTCCCCTGTGGCTTTCAGCGACCATCGAAAGTAGGCTGACAAACACCATCCAGCTGGGGCCTGAAATGTGTGGTTGGATACTGAATTATTGTTTTCTGGAAAAAGAAAAGGTTTCTCAACACAACTCAAGTGCAAAATGCTGCAATTATTAGTGGGCTGTTCAAAGCTAAACCCCCAAACCACACTTTCTGAAACTCCCACTCTGTACCAACAATGACAGGCACGCTCTCAGGGAAGCAGAGAACTGAGCTCGCCTGTCACACAGTGCCCCTGACTGCTCTGGCCACTACTCTCTAGAGGGTTTTTCTTCTCTCTTTGGGAATATTGCTATGAAATGGAACCACTTCAAGAGAGACACCTGCTGAGGGAAGCTTGTGGTCTTCCCTTGGGATGTGGGAAAGCCAGAACCATGGCCCTGCTTCAAGTCAAGAGGAATTTGAGAATGAAGACTCTTTGTACCCAAGGTGAGTGACTCTTTAGTAGCAGACTGTGTGCACTGGGATGTGTCTTATTCCAATGGCCTTGTGGGGTGGAGTGTGACCAAGAAACACTTTTTGAGGCAACTGCCTGGCCAGAGGCCAGAAGCATGACATAGATAGATGGACACCTGCCTTCACCTAATGGCAGCTCAGAATATCAAGAGCTTGACAGCTCATACCTACTGCTGGAGGTATACAGGGGGGCTGTAAGGAAGAGATGTGGAGTTAGGGTGGAGCAAGATGGAGAGCCTGCAAAGTTTGATGCTTCAAAACTTGATTTACATGTGCCCAATTAAGCAGTACAGAGGGAAAGAGGGTTATAAAGTGATGATCCACATCTCTGTGCTGAGTCAGGAGCCCAGCAGGGCTGGCTCACAGCAAACCTGCTCCCCTGCAGTGCAGCAGGACACGCACCAGCAGTTCAGGCTGCACCCAGACAGCACCAACACGGTGCCTGCCTCCTACAGCCTCAGCCCTTGATGATATCAGGGGTCCACTGCAGTGGGGCTGGGGACCTAAAACTATAGCTCCTGACTTCTTTGGAATTCTGACTGCTGCTAACTACCAAACTTGAAATTGATTAAGTCATTTTTTTTGCCTGTCTGAATTAGATGTGATGCAATGGATGAGATCAAAGTGAAGCTGAGCTGCAAGGGCAGTAGCAGTTCCTCATGTATTTATAATCTATGCCATGCAGGATGCATGTGCACAAACACACACATCCTCCAGAAGCACGTGCAAATCCTGCAGTCTCCTCATTATTAGAGCTTCACAGGCTTCTGGCATCCAAAAAGTACCAATTTGAGTGACTATTTAGAGGCTTCACTTGGAAAGAGGGTGGATTTGTTGTAACATTTGCTGTCCCAAACAGGACTGGATCTGTGTAGTGTAGAGTTATCACAGAGCAGAATCCTAGCCCTTATTTGCCCGGGCCCACAGGGTTGTGGGAATTGGCATGGGAACTCCCTGTACCAACTTTGGAGTCTGCAACCAACTGGTGCAATCTCAGTGAGCTGGCCCTTGTTCTCAAGGCCACTTTATCTCCTTTGAAAGCTTCTGATCAGCTCTAGTAGTGACAGTAGTTTCACTAGAAAAAGCAACACCCCAGAATTAAATGAAACAATATATATATTTTTTAATCAGAAATTAATTGCAACAGCTAACCTAACACTACTTTAAACCACTCCCTAGCTATAAATGTAGCTTAGAACAAACAAACAAAAAAAAAACCCAGAAAAAGTTACACATCCACACTACACTCTAAAGTTGCTTCCTAGAATGGTTCTTTCTTCCCCTGCCTCCACTCAACTCCCTCAACACAGAGAAAACAGACACATGCTTTCCCAGAGAATCTTTCAGACCTCCAAGGTACCATGAAAGATCTAAACATCAAGCTAAAAATGACTGTAAACATTGCAGACCTGATTTATAAACACTAGAAGCTATTTCAGTACCAAAAAAAAAAGTGACATTTATGCTGTTTCAGAAACGTGGTATCAGAGCACCTCAACTTCAGTCTTTAAAAGCCCATGTTCCCCATGTTAAACAAAAGCTAAAAGCCAGATGTTTCCTCTTTAAATAGCTTATGCCACGCTCAGCCAACGCAGAAATCCACAGAAGCACAGCCTTCCACACAGCTTTTGAATGTTTAGTTTAAATCAGCCCATCCAAAGCAGTCAATTACGTGAGGCTGAAGTTGACTGCTGCAAAAGAGCTCCTTTAGGAAAGGGAGGTACATAAATTGAACAGTCCTTTTTATCAACTTAACTAGACCAGAATGAGACCTACGTATTGGTGATGTCCAACAAATGGGTCACACAGAACTGTCGCTTTCATTTTAAAAAGCTATCCACCAAACTCAACATCTGGATTTCTTTTCTTCATTCTACTTAAATAAATCTCCTCAGATTTATGCTGAGGCCTCTCTGCAACTTGGAGCAGGCAGGGCAGGTGGCCCTGTTTAAATCGAATGTTAAATAAAACCTGTCATTTTTTGAAGTGTTCCTCCCTGTCGCTTTCTATTTCCAAAGCTCATTTTCAATTACTCAGTTCTTGGTGGCTAATCAGTTACGTGAGGAAACAGAAACCAGCTCTGCTTAAAACTCCACCAAAGAAGCAGAGCAAGCGAACGAGGAGTTTTTTCAATTACTTTTTCAGTTCTAGGAGTCTCAACTGTTCCTTGTGGAACAGAAACATGTTGCAGAGACAGACTGAGAGTTTTTCCTAGATGTAAAAAATCCATGCCAGTGGAGGTACAGTCCAGCTAGAGCGGATCTATGCTTTTGTAAATAACAGGGGAAACAGGTGCAAAACCAAGACTTATTTTCTCTAAGCAGAAAATTACCATAGTTAAGAGCAGTGGTTGGTAAACATATCCCTTCCATAGCCACTTTTCAGCCTCCTGCTTCATAGGAGGGACCAACAAAGCATTCAACAAAATGGCCGACGGCTTTGAACGTTATTTCTGTTTTTGCTGCAAAACAAAAACAATTCTGATTCTGACAAACTAGGTCACTACCTGGGTGAAATAACTGCTTAGGATCCTTCTGTGGAAAACAACTGCATTAATGCTTACAGTATTAAAAATAGCAATATTACCAATCCAAGAGAAAATACGAGTTGAAAACGCTTCTGTATCAAAATTAAAGGAGCTTTTCCCAGAAACCAAGCAGCTTTTAGAAGGGAGGGTGTGTGTGAAGACACAAGTCTTCTTCTTTCTAGTACCAAAACAAGTCACAATAGATGCATTAAACAGGATACTACTTATTACGCGGGGATTTTTGTGCCAAGGCTCAGAATTCTCCCAACTTATCAAATACTATGCAATACTGTGACTCACTCCAAGTCAAGATCTAGGATGGTTCAATCCTGCCCACCCCCTGCGAAGGGCTCGGCAGCACCTATTCCCATTGCCTTCAGCAGGCCTAAGGGGTGCTTAGCAATTCTGCAAAATCGGGCCCTAGACAATGGAGGTTTTAGGTACGGGCTTCCTATTTCCTGCGGTGGATTTGTGTGGGTGGCCTTGTTACCAGAAATCCATACTCCTACACAGCAACTTCTGACTGTGCTTCTGCAGAAATGACTATGATGAAAGGAATGAAATATTTTTTAAATACAAATCATACGTTTGTTTCTCCAAACCGGTTAGGGTATCTCCTGCTGGCGAGATTGGTTTCTTCACCTCTTGCGCCACAAAGAGCAGGGCGGAAAACGACAGGATTAAGGTTTGCAAAGGCACCGTGGCCCCGGCTGCTGCGAGGGGAGAGCTGGTCTCTGTGCTGGCCCCTGCCCATCGCCAGCCAGCTGAGTCATTGGCCCAGCCCGCAGAGCTTCTCGCCGCTGCGTTTCGCAGCCAGGAAAATCCCACATCCTCCCAGTGGGTGTAGGAAACGCAGCTACAGCCTCTGGACTCATCGCCACCAGAAACAAAGGGGAGATTGTGGTGTGGGCGGCGTCCATGGGCTCAGGGCCCTCGCTGCGGCACCCTGGTTGTTGTGGCACAAGGAGTTGTGAGCGGAGCCAATGGCCGGCCTTAACCGCATGCCAGCCCGCAGCCCTGCTCCTTCACCAGCACAGAGCTGTGAGCAGACCCAATGGCCAACCTTGCCCACATGCCAGCCCACAGCCCTGCTCCTTCACCAGCACAGAGCTGTGAGCAGAGCCAATGGCCAACCTTGCCCACATGCCAGCCCGCAGCCCTGCTCCTTCACCAGCACAGAGCTGTGAGCGGAGCCCATGGCCGGCCTTGCCCACACGCCAGCCCACAGCCCTGCTCCTTCACCAGCACAGAGCTGTAAGAGGAATCAATGGCCGGCCTTGCCCACACACCAGCCCAGCAGCCCCACTCCTTCACTGGAACAATGCTGTGAGGTTTGTGACCTCCCCCATGGTGATCTGACAGGGAAACCACCTCTCCTGTCCCTTTGCTCCTTGGAGAGGGGGAGGTGACACCCAGCCCCTACTGGCCTTCTCCGCAGGCCATCCAGTCCAGGCTGTGGGTGTCTGAGTGCAGGAGTGTATTGAAGTCACTAGCCTGGCCATGCTGTTGTGATCAGCATAGCCCTGTTGGGCTCCAGTGAAGGTCACTAGAGATGCTCTTCTCACCTCCCACTCATCTCAGCTCACTTTCAGCTCTTCTCTGTAAGCAGAGGATGGCAGAGGTGGGTGAAATCAGTCAGGGTGGCTTCAATCTCTGAATACCAGTTGCATAGAACAGTAGAATCATTTTGGTTGGAAAAGATCTTTAAGATCTTTTAAGATCAACCATTAACCCAGCACTGCTAGGATCGGGGCTTGCTTAGCTGTCTGGGGACCTGCTCCAAATTCTTTCAAGAAGAGCTCCTGTGGAGTTGACAAGAAGAATCCTGTCATACCCCAATGTATGCTGCTCACACACTCGAGCTGGCAGCAGGGCAGTCACCAGAAAGCATTATCTCAGGAAAGCAATCCAACAGTCCTATGAAGTAGAAGCCTTCCCACTCAAAGTCTCCAATGCTTAGCTCAATCCAGCATCACTCTCTAGTCAATACCACAACCCTAAGGCAATCCTTCTTCAGTAGCTCCTGCTTCCTTGGAGGCTTCTCCTCATCCTCTTTATGCCTTCTTAGCAAAGCCCTTGCACCTTCAGTACTTTCTTCCCATTCTCTTTAGCCATCTGCATGCACTTCTCCCAGGAAGGTTAAGAAGCAAGACCACATAGTAAATAAAGGAGAGAAAATTTCTCCTGGCATCCATTCTCTGTCACATTTGTTCCATGCTCATATTGACCAAAACAGGAAAGCACAGACAGGGGAAAATAGCTACATGTCAAAGGAAAAACAAACCAGCCTTTCCCCTGTCTCGACCAAGTGCCTTTGACCCAGCCTCTTGGGCAGACAAGAGAGCCTGCCTTTGTAATCAATGCCAACAAGGGGGAAACGAGGCCCAGTGAAGACTTTACCAGGTCTGGGTCACCACTTGGATGTTTTAATACTGGTGCTCAACACCAACACTTGCTTCTGAGAAGGAGTCACAGGGGTTGGCTCCACTATTAGCCTGGCTCAGTGAGGAGCTGGTTACACCTCAGATTCCCCCTTCATTGGGTTCAGAGATAATTTATGATGAAATCCAGATATTCACTTTGGGTATTTCATGGCCACCATCTGGGATGTTTCTAAATACCTACAGCTACATTCTTGAGATGAATTTCCTTGTATAGGTTGGAGTTACAATTGATTTATATCAAAGAATAGCATGTGAGCTGCTGGGTCATTGTCTTGGGAGTTCAAAAGTTGAAGGCAGTTTTGAGTATCACCTGAAAATAGAAAGGTGGCTGATCAGTTCCTTTTATGCTACAAAATAATTTGTTTTTTAAGAGTGAAGCACTGATTCAAACTGAATCTAGGTATTTAATGGAAAATGTAGTTTAGGACAGTGTTTTTTGTGGCATTGTTGCCATCCTGAAACTTTCATAGTTCAAAAGGTGGCATAAATCTTTGATAAAAATGAAATTGTTTGACACTTATTTCAGCAGTTTCCATTGAGAAATTGCCTTATTCAAGGAACCATCTCTTTAAAAACATTACATTGACTTCAGTAGATTTTACTTGATAACACTCACCAAGTTCCTAGCAATTACCACTATTTATTATTTGCATATAAGATTTTTAGGGACTATCCAAGCAGAACAGTAATAGCCCCATGCCCTAGAAAGCTTTTAACCTCAGCAGCAGATAGCTGTTAACAGAAGATTCCGAGAGGCAGTACTGGCCAGAAATCCAATGAACATTAACATCCTTCAGATAGTAAATTTTTAGAAAAGGGACATTTCCCCAGGTGGTCTGAAGAAGACTGAAACTGGGAGGCTTTGCAAGTACCAAAAGATGTGCACTCTTAAATAAGGAACAGGTGGTAGAGCCTTGGAGCACTGGTCAGTTGGAGGCAGAAGGGAACTTATCAGCAGTGAGGGGAGACGGTTGTGAGGCCAAGAGCTCATCAGAGCTGGCTGTGGATGAAAGGGCATTTTCATGGGTAAAACAGTGGAGAGAGATCACAGAAATTATTTCAGCAGCAAGGAGGGCATGGAAAAATAGCTTTGCAGTAGCAGGCAAGGACTATGTGAAAGCCAAGAAGAATCCTGCAGTAACAGAGATACAAGAAGAAAATATAGCTCTGAGCATAAGATCTTTACATTACTGTTCACACACGTGCAGATTTCAGCATTCTCTGGACACAGCACAGACCTGCTCAAAGATGATGACACCAGGCAGGGGAAAGCTGAGCCAGGTGTGATCCATCTCACCCCACCTCTCTCCAGCCAGGCTGAGATGACTGCACCCTGCACTCTCTGAGATACCCTCTGCTCTTTGGTTTTGTCACAACACAAACCTCCCAGTCCCTTCTGTTCCTGGGGGCTGCCACGCACATGCTTAGCTGTGACGAATTTGAGTTGATGAGACACCGCCTCAGTCATCTTCGGACTAAAAGCCCTGAAGCCAGAGGCTGCTCTGCCTGTTCACATCACTGTGCTCAGCTCACCCTCAGTGTGCTCTGCTCTTTCCTCACCTCATCCTGCATCGTTTCATACACTGTCAGCTGCTTCAGTTGCTGTGTTTGCAACACAAACTCTCAGAATAGCACAGGGGTTTCACCTGTGCCCTTTATGATGGCCAGAAGACAGCCACAGAATCACAGAATGTTAGGGGTTGGAAGGGACCTAGAAGATCATCTAGTCCAGCTCCCCTGCCACAGCAGGACCACCTAGACAAGTCACACAGGAACAGATCCAGGCAGGTCTTGAGTGTCTCCAGAGAAGGAGACTCCACAACCTCCCTGGGCAGCCTGTTCCAGGCTCTCTCACCCTCACTGTGAAAAAGTTCTTTCTTGTGTTGACCCTAAACCTCTTGTGCTCCAACTTGCTCCCACTGCCTCTTGTCTTGTCATTGGAGGACATTGAGAAGAGTCTGGCTCCATCCTCTCTACACTCACCTTTAACATATTGATAGACATTGATGAGGTCCCCCCTCAGTCTCCTTCAGGCTAAAGAGCCTCAGCTCTCTCAGCCTCTCCTCAGAAGGGAGATGCTCCACTCCCTTCAGCATCTTGGTAGCCCTGCGTTGGACTCCCTCCAGTAAATCTCTGTCTTTTCTGAACTGGGGTGTCCAAAACTGGACACAGTACTCGAGGTGGGGTCTCACCAGTGCAGAGTAAAGGGAGAGGAGAACCTCTCTTGACCTGCTGGCCACACTTCTCTTAATGCATCCCAGGATGCCATTGGCCTTCTTGGCCGCAAGGGTGCATTGTTGGCTCGTGGTCATCCCCTTGCCAGGTCTCTTTCTCCATCCACAACTACAACTGTACTGATGCTACAGAGCCCCCCAAGTGTGTTGTAATACTTCAGCAAAGGAATGTGACAGCCAGAGGTCAGTCTACACAAGTTCTGTTTACCCTCAGTCTGACTCCTAATGGTAAAAACAACACTTCTGCAGATCTCCTTTTTAAAGGTTAAAAACTGGATCTTAAAGGCGATTTGGATTAATTTACCTTTAGCTGAAGAGTAACTCAACAGATGATCATTCAAGTCACAAATGAGAGGAATGCATTAGAGAATGGTGGAGGAGGTTGCTTCAAGGTTTAGAGTGAAAGGAGGGAAACTGCCACATCACTTGAGCAAGTTCTGAATCCAAATCCCTTCCAACACCCAAAACAAATCAGAAGTATAAACCATCTTAAACATGGGAGGTGTTGCACAACTTGGTCACGGGTGGCTGCTTGTTCACATGGTTGTGAAAATAATTCCACTGTATTTTGGCAGCAGTGGATTAGAGACAGTTCACACATCAGTCACACACTCGTGTTTGCACTGAGCTGCCTGTGCCCAAAGACTGAAACACTGAGTGGGAGCTGGTCAATATGACATCATCCATGGCTTCAGAGATAATTGATGATGAAATCCAGATATTCACAAGCTAAAGCATGAGGAAATAGTATGTTTCTGAAACTAGCAGTGGCCATACAAATCCAGGGATTTGCTTTCCATCTGGCAGCAAGCAGAGGTACTGTGATACTCAACTCCTTTCTTGAGCATCTCCAGTGACACGCACACTTTTCTTCTTTCTTCATTTGTAACAAGCTGACAGTTTCACTAAAATGCCATCAAAAATTTATCTTCACTGATTAAAAGGTCTGATGTTAGTGTCTCAGCAGCTCATCAGATGCCCAGTGAAGTCTGCAGTCAGGGACAATGTGTTTTTTGGGGATGACTCTCCACTGATGCTCTTTACTTCCTTTCTGATTTAAGGCAACTTTACTATTAATGATCAAAAGATGGAAACCCTCAATAATTTCCTCCTCAGCAGACCAATTACAATATGAAAATCAGGGTGCTAAAATGAGGCCTATCACACCATCTTACAAGACCTTCCTCTGTTAGTTTTGGTTTCCTTGATTTTTTTTCCCAATTGTTCTCAATAGCTTTTCTTAATGAACTTTTGCTGATGTAACAATGATTTGTAGAACTGTTTAGGAATGGCTGATTTATTTCTATCACATCACAGCACCTGCAGTCAAATGCAACTTCCAGGGCATGACTGAGAATGCAGCAGATGAAAACAAGAGGATCCTGTTTTTCACAGGATACTACACAGCTCATGCCACTTGCAGGGCTTGGTAACAAGTGTCTGCTTGTGGCTGTGGAAAGGCATCTGAGGGATTCTTTTAGGCAGATACTGATCTATTATAACCAAAGGATTTTAAGTGGTTCAGAACTGCTTTGTACATAGAAACCCTGTGAAACTGTTTCAAGCAGCTCCTCTTCATCCCTATCTCTTAAAAATCAAGATTTGCTCTGTTACAAAAGCACGGGAAGATGGGGAAGAGCAGAGATTAGCAGTGAGACTCTACTGCAGACAAAGGTTTTGAAGAGACAATCAACTCTGCCTGCAACCCTGCTGTGGATGAGGGCAGTCCCTCCACAGCAGACAGCCTGTAGAGAAAAATCCAGACAGCAACCAGAACAGCTTCAACACGAGCAGAATCTGACTGGTTCATTACAAAGGCATTTCTATAGCAACACTGCCTGATGCATCAGGAGGTTTTGGTTTTGCAATGGGTGAAAGCCATGACCAAACAGTTTTTTCCTACCTTCAAGGAGCACAAATCTTGTTTCATATCTCCCAGAGCTAGAAGGACTCTGAGGTCAGCACAGTGTCTCAAGTTTTACTTTAGCCAGTTCAAAGGACCCAAAAATGAAATCTCTGAGTCTTTTTGACAGAAGAGCAGAACTTGAACAATATAACCAAAGATGAAGGAGGGCCAGGAGAAGCTCCTGAGATACTGGGATGGGCCCTGTGAAGAACATGGGTGAAAAACCATAGGGTGAAAAAAGCCACTTCAACATCAGGGAAAGGAGTCTGGGCAATTCCACTGAAAACCTCTAGAAAGATCCCACCAGCAAGATGCTCAGGATTTGTCACCTGGCTGCATGAGGAAGGTGTTTTTGTGACACTAGTATGTGTCACGACCTTCCTCTCCTGCAGACAACCTGACAACCCTGTTCCGGAGTTTGAAACTCTTAGAAGCTCTCAGTGAATGTGTTGGAACAAATAATATATATATATATAT
>VYZU01015712.1:0-29430 GCA_013401355.1 Ceyx cyanopectus | reverse complement strand
GCTAGTCTGCAAGGCTTGAAGTGCTGCTGGATGTTTTTTTGTGGCTGCTTTTCTTGCAGGGGTATTCAGAGAAGCTCTTCCTTGGCAACACCCAAGAAATCTGTTTACACTTAAGCCCATCTTTTGGCCTCAAATAACTATGTAAGCAGTTTTTGCAGGTTGTTTTTTGGTTGCACTGTTTTCCACTTAAATAGAATTACCCTTATCTACAGCCATTAGTACTGCTGGCAAGCTGTTGCTTGCTTTTGAAGCTCCCTTGTTTGTGGAGCAGGGCTGAAGCTCCCTGAGCAGCCAGCTCAGGATTTCTCACTGTCTTCATGCAATAAGGCAGTGGGTGGAAGGCCCTGGATTGGGAGAAACCCCAAACAGACCTGTCTCATCCAAGAGCCTGACCTCAAATTGCTGTTGGAGGATGGACCATCCTTC
Organism: Ceyx cyanopectus; assembly: GCA_013401355.1. Lineage (NCBI taxonomy): Eukaryota > Metazoa > Chordata > Aves > Coraciiformes > Alcedinidae > Ceyx > Ceyx cyanopectus. The sequence continues at coordinate 29,004 of VYZU01015712.1, read as the reverse complement.
AGAGCTCAGCTGTGAGCCAAAGAACCCATCTGTGGCCTGAGGTGACTCTGAAGCAGTGATTTGCTAGTTGGAGTTCCCCACCATGCTTTTAAATTGAGATGGCTGTGGAAGCAGCTGCTTTAGCAGTGATTTTCCAGGTGTCTTCTGGCAAGCCCAGAAGAGGAGAGAGGCTGGAACCCTCATGGTGCCATCACCTTCTAAGCTCTTGGGTTGGGCTGGTTCAGGAAAATGGTCTGTTAATTGGATTTTGATGGTGTCTGGATATGGTGCTTTGTCTCACAAACCCTGTAGTTGAGTGAGGTTTGTAAGGATGGAAGCAAATCAAGGAACAGCCTGGCCTGGCTGCTTGGAAGAAACTCTTGCTGTATGCTCTGAAAAAAATCCAACCCAAACCAAAAAACCTGAAATAGAAAACTTGTCTTAGGAGTAATTGAAGCTGGATGAGAAGAGAGCAGGTCATGGAGATGCCTGGGATACTGAGAGCAGTGGTTTCTGCTTGGTACTGGCAGCATTCTGCAGCAGGGAGGTGACAGGCTGCTGAGCAGTGATGGGACACAGGTTTTGGACTGGTTTGGTGTAGGGCAGTGAAATGTTGCACACTTAATGCTGGCTTTTCCCTCTCACCTATCAGCTACATCCCCACCCTGACTGTGAACACACTCTTGGAGTGGCCATGAGGCCATGCCATTTGATTTTTATGGACTGGAGACTGAAATATCTCAGAGATGCATCCCCAAGGGCTGAAATAAACCCTGTGAAACCTCTTTTCCTTTAGAGAGTTACTTGGAGCAGCTAAATCACTCCTTCCCATGCCTCCTCTGGAGAAGGCTGAGGGAGTGCTGCCCCATCTAAGTGCTGGACTCAAGAATACTGTGGGTTTTTTTCTGGAGCAAAAGGAGAGTTGCCAGTGCAGCAGGAGTCTCTGTGGCCTGATTGGCCAGAACAAGCAACAATAAGGGGGATAATTTTTAGTGTTTACCCAGCCTGGTTTTGTGTTGGTTCCACTTAGCTTAATTCTTCTGCATGAGCAGTCTCTGCAAATGTGGAGCCTGGCTGAGGGACTCACTTGTGCTAGTCCCTGGTTTTTAGTTGTAGAGTTCCTTGTGACTTTTGTTCTCCCAAGCACCCTGGAATGAGAACTGACAGCAGGAGTGAAGGATCAGAGGGCTGAGTAAAGGCACAAGTTGCACCCTGGTGTGTTGCTGCTGCTATTAGCTTTTAAAAGCAGCAAAATGCAATTCAGGTCTCCACACAACCATTGTGCCAACTGGATGGGATTTGAGGAGAGCAAAATGCCATCCTGGTTTATTTTGTCTGGATTAACCTATTTTCCTTCTGCTCATTCTCCCTGAGGTCTGACAGCAGTCTTTCCAGTGGGAGCAGTGATTCATTGAGGTCTTGCAGTGAAGGAGTGTTTGTGCAGCATCCATTGGTGAGCTTCCTAGCTCTGCTGGCTGGGCACCTTCAAGGGAAGGAAAGGAGCAAAATGTTAAATATCTGTTGCTGAATGTGGAGAAATTTAGTTCTGTCAGCACTGCAGGAACAGGTTGGATGAGATGATCTCCAGAGGTCTCTTCTAACTCTCCCTGTGCTGCTGTGTGTGGTGAGTGCTCACCTTGGGGGTGCACCTGGCTGCAGGATCCCTGTGCTGCTGAGTCTTGTGTAGCCTGACAAGCCAGAGCAGTTGATTTCTTGGGGTCTGGACTGAGCCCAGTGACTCTGCTCTCAACCTGCTGGGGAGGAAGGGACTTGAGAGGGGGCTGAGGGGAGATTTGATTCCTCTCCACAGCTCCCTGACAGGAGGTTGTGAGTTGAAGAGACCAACACCCACCTCTCAACTGACAGGAGAAGAGGAAATGGCACCAAGTTGTGCCAGGGAAGGTTTAGGTTGGACATGAGGAAAAAAATCTCTACTGAAAAGGTTATCAAACTGGAACAGGCTGCCCAGAGGAGGGGTTGAAATCACCATCCCTGGGTGTATTTAGAAGCTGTCTAGAAATGATGCTTAAGGATGTGGTGTAGCCCTGGCAGAGTTAGGTAATGGGTGGACTTGATCTTAAAGGTCTTTTCTAACCCTTATTGTGTGTGAATGTCCCCATTGTCACTGAAGGAAAATGAGAAGCTATTTTCACCTGCCCAGAATGGCTTTGCCATTTGAAGCTGGAAAAAAGCCAGGAACATGGGCAGTGTGTCCTGCACAGACTTATTCCCTGGCATGTCTGTGCAACCCAGTTCTGGATCCCCCTGTTTCCTGAGCTTTCTGTTGACTGACTGGAGCAGAGCTGAGGGGGATGGCAAAGCTGTTCAAGAGCAGCTGGAAAGCCAAGCTGCTGTTGTAAGTGCTCTTCTTGGCACATCTCCTCAGCCATGAGAGAACATCTTGGACTAGATGATCTTCTAGGTCCCTTCCAATCCCTAATATTCTGTGATTCTGTAACATGGTGGGGAGGTGCAGGGCAGAGAACCTAGACTTGAGTCCACTGGAAAATTCCCTTTAATTGCTTCACCAGGCTTTGGGTAGTGCATCCAAAAAACCCTCTCTGTGCAGATGGACAGCTGTGGCTTAAAATATCCAGATTTAATGCACTTCCCAACTGCTGGGGACTCACTGGGGTTTCTGCTACATCACTTATTGTGGCTTGCAGTGCTGGCAGACCTCTGTGTGGTACTGTTCATTCAGCTTTGCTCCATTCTCACATTACCCAGCCATAGTCCTGAACTCACTTCAACAAGCACTTTGGGAATATGTGGTTTGCAGGAGAGGGGGGTGTGAGAAACAGAAGAGGGGAAGGAGACAACTTATTGTGGTGCCATGAGACATTTACCTGCTTACTCATGCTTGCAGACTGCTGTGGTTAATGCTTGGGATTCCTCCTGTAGGCTTTTAAAGCAATCAAATCACTTTCAAAACAAATCATTTTGTGATAATCCACAGCAGGGAACAGCTGCTTCCCATGTTCTTAGTCACTGGTGCTCTATCAGTGTAGTGTCAGTGACTGCTTGGTGTTGATGCCCGTGGCACCAGTGAGGTCAGCTGAAGGTGAGAGTTTTGTCATGCTCTGGGCTTGAAAATCCCTGAAGGACAAGGTGAAACTCACCTTTCACCCTCTGCCTCATGTTGTGCTGGTAGATGTGGAGCTCAAGGCAACAGTGACCTGGAGTTGCCCCTCAGTTATCTTTTAATACCTTCACACTTGCTGCATTGCTTGAAATTTTAGGATGTTTCATGTGTTTTCCCTTCTTATTTTTCCCTTTCCATTCCCATTTCTCATCAGATTGATTCCCTTTGGCCCCAGATAGCTGCATGTTGAAGGTGTTTGGAGTAAGAGCAGGCTGCCACTGACCATTTCCAGCCACCAGTTCACCCAGTTGCAATGGGTAGCAGCAAAGAATTGTTTCTTCAAGGAATAATTAAGGTGATCAGCTACCACCTTCATTCTGACACTGTGCAGGGTGCTGAGAGCTTGGTGCTGCCTGGGGTGGCTGCTCTTACAAACCCAACAGCCTGCTTCCAGCCTCCATCCTCAGGAGCTGGGTTTCTAAGCTGGCACAGCCTCTGAGACCCAGCAGTGATCATCAGGGCTGTGCCCAGAGGCACTCAGTGTGCTGAGATGATGCATAAGCTGAGTTGGAAATTTCACTTTCAGCTTTTCCAACCATTGCTGCCACTTCCCCACTACCAACTGCTCTGTTTCCTCTATTTGGCTTTCTCATTATTTGTATTTCTAGGCAGTTTTTTCTATAACTTGAGTTTCACAGCATGCTGCAAGGCTGAACATTTAATTGGGATTTCTATTATTATTGGAATATTGCACAACTTTCTCCTGTTTTCCAGCTGTGACTGTGTGTGATGTGGAAGGTGTTGAGCTGCTTGTGCAGAAGATCTTGTTCTCTCTGTCTCAGTGGATAATGTACCACTCATGTTGGGCATGTGAAACTTCACAGCTCCTGTGCTTGAAGGTGGTTTTTTTGAAGCTTTAGTGCTTAGAATTCAGTCTTTGAAGGACTTGAATATGAGGGTGAAATGACTGAAGATAAAGTGCCTTGTTGGTTTGTTGTGATGGTTTTTTCCTCACAAATCAGTGAATCATTTAATCTCCTCTTTGCTTTTAACTTGTTACAGGTTGGAGTTGTGTGGAAGATGAAGCCCTGGCTGGAGCTGCTGTTCTTTACCTGCTTTTTCTTCATCTGGCACACCCAGGCAGAGTTCTTCACCTCCATAGGTATGGAGAGAACCCCCACAGGGTGTTGGGATGTGGTTCATGTGATTGCAAATGACAGCTAGAGCTCGTGGCTCTCTTCCTATGGCCTCATCAAACACTCTCTGCATCAGGAAGAGCTGCTCTTCTGCATCCTTAGTGCTGCTCTGGGTTGTGAGTCTCACATCAGTGCAGTTGGTTTGCAGTTGGGTAACTGCACCTTGTGCCCAAAGTGATTCAAGTTGTTTAATCAGAAAATAATCCAGTGCATTCTAATAGAAGTTATACACTTGTCCTAAAAAGCTTAGTCCTAAATATGAAATAAATATGAAATATTTTTTCCCCAGAACATGAAATCTTCTGTATTCTTCAACCTAGAGTTACAGATCAGAAAGAAAAATTACTACTCCCATTACCTTATGTATGCTGAGTAAAGCTGGAAGAATTAATTGTTATAAATGCTGAAAATAGATGTTTTTTAATGACAAGGTAGAGTGGTGACATTCCAGTGCCACCCTTCAGCACATGCTCACATGCTCTGGAGTTGGCCAAGGAGTATTTAACTGCATGTGCATTATTATATTATATATATGTAATTTTTTTTCCCCTAAATTAAGTAGTTTTTTGCACAGTTATTGTGAAGAATCACCTTTCCTTTACACCTACCTATGCCTGAACCTTTCCTAACTCTGAAAATAGCACTGCCTGCTGACTTCCATCTGCTTAATCATGCCTCATTAATAATTAGTTTGGAATGCTGGAACCAAAGCTGTGGCTGTGCTGCTAAATCTCATCCGGACCTTTGGTGTTTGGGCTCTGAAAAGCAAAGCCTGTCACAGCAATTAGGGTTGCCATGCTGGCAAATCCTGCTGCTGCTAATCAGGAGAGAGTGTGTGGATATGTCAGCCTGTAAACATGAGTCTGAAATTCCTCTCTTCTTAATGTTAGGTTGTGTTTCCACAGTTACCCTTGCTGGAAAAGTCTGATTTTTATATGATGCCAATGGTCGGACTAGTAATTTATTTACTGTGAGTTAATCTCTATCCATATGTAGAGCAGATGCTTTGGCAGCTCTTTGGGTCTTTGATTGCTTTGACTCAAGAGCTGTTTTAATGTCAAACCTTTCTTCTGAGTGTCTCCTGTACAACTAACACTAAAAGGAACTGGGAGGCAGCAGGAGGGCCACAGCAGAACTACCTGAGCAATTCAGGTTGGGGTTTTAAAAGCATTTGAATCCCAGACCTTCAGGTATAAAAGCTGTTGTGGTTGCCAGACATTGGAGTGCATGCCCTTAATTTGTCTGTTCTCTGTTGTGGTTTTAATTGGCCTAGAATACCTGAGGCCTGTCTTCTGTGCAGTGGGAAATTGCTGCTTTTTTTGAGGTGTGATTTAACACTTGCTCATTTCTCTGCTTGTAGGTCAGATGACAGACCTGATTTATGCAGAGAAAGACTTGGTGCAGTCCTTAAAGGAATATATCAGAGCAGAAGAGAACAAACTGGCTCAGATTAAAAGGTAGGGGGGGAGAGGTGTGCAAAATAAAGGTGATAAAATGGTTTCTCTGTCTTTAATGACACCTTTCTGTCACTGATTAGCTTTTCCTCAGCAGATACTCAGTGAGACCAGGTACTGACTTGGAATTTATTCCCCAAAACCTGCAGAGAGGGGGCTCTGCTGCAGATGATGTTCAGGCTTTGCTTGTTTAACACTCTGCTGAGTGCTTCCCACTTTTCCCTGCCCTTGTTCCATCACAGCACTGCTGTGGAGAAGACTCTGGTGATGCCAGAAGAGCCTTGTCCACGTGGGTTAAATACCTGTGGATGCCAGTGCTCTCTGCACTCTTCCCTCAGCAAAGTGGGGTTGGGTAGTGGAGCAAACCCCAAATCCTTTCATTCCTTGTGTTGCCTTTGCTCTCGGGGACCACCACACTCCTCTTGTTCACTCCCTGGTGTCCCAGCAGCACATCTCAGGTGGCACCCTGCTTGGAAATAACTGGTAACTGGCATTTTCAGAGTCCCTTGGGAAGTCTGCTAATACTTAGCTAGCTGGAAGTGCTACCTAAATGAGTCTTGAAGTTAAAAAGAGTGCAGTTAAGACTGGTCTTAATATATATATATATATCTGATATCCATGCCAAGGGTCTCTAGAGAAAAAAATCATCTTGCTTTTGCAACACCATAGGCAGTCTGGCTGTATTTACCTGTGGTGTTGTGAGGGTGTCTGTAACCATAGTTCATTCCTGGCTCACAGGGCATTTCTTATGCTCACTTACTAGCTTAGCAGAGTATGTTCATCCTGTTGAGTCCTCAGAGGAGCACACAGCTGGCCCAGATGTTTTTTTGAGGGATGATATGAAGGGCAGCAGAAGAGATTCTCACTGGAGCATCAGCAGCACAGTTGGCAGTTCAAAGGTACTATGTCACAGAGGATGAATCTTGCTTTGGAGCTGCCTGACTCTGCAACCTTGGTGACTGGCAGCACTGCCACTGCACTGCCTGAGGGCTGCCAGTCTGAAAAGCAAAGCTTAGGGTTTAGTGTTTGTAAAGCCAAAAAGCTCTTTGGGTTTTATTTCTGCTTGTATTTTTACCAAGAGATAGATAACACACAGTGGTTTTGTGCTCTGTAGCAGCACACTGGAAAACGATCACATCACAAGCAAGATGCCTGCTCTAGGAAGGCTTAAAATAGGAAATAGGGAAACAAATTCCTTTTAAGAGATTATTGTAATTTAAAAAATCAGTTGTACTTGACATTGTTTGAAGTTGAGAGCTGGTTATGACAGTGAAAGCAGCAATCAATTGATTCTAGCTGTGCAATTAGAATGACTTGAGAGGAAGAAGTGTTCATAGATTGTTCTCAGGCTCAGGGAGTCTGCTTTTTGTTCCAGCTGGGCTGAAAAACTGGATGTGGTGACCAGCAAATCCAGCTCTGACCCAGAAGGGTACCTGGCCCACCCAGTGAACGCCTACAAGCTGGTGAAGCGTCTCAACACCGACTGGCTGGAGCTGGAGAACCTGGTCCTTCAGGACACCACCAATGGTGAGGAGTTGTGGGGGAGCAGAGATGAGGAGGCAGCTGCACAACACACTGCTTATCCTCCTGGGCTTCTGGGAAGCTGAACACTCGGCTGTGGTTTCAATCTCAGTGCCAAGTTTGTTTGAAATGCAAGGGCTCGTGTTTACTGGTTACTCCAGTGAGTGAAACTTGCCACTGGAGCACATCTGGGTCAAGACTCAAACTCTTTCTGGTCTACAGCCTGTTATGTTTTGTTTGGCTCCTGCTGTTTGGGGAAGAGGGGAGAAGAATACACATTAAAGTGTATCAACAAGTTCTCAGCTATTGTTTTACTCTTGAGTTTTACATTCCTTCTTGCTTTTCTTAACTTTTCTGCTTTCCCAGCCTGCTGCTTTTCTTGCTAGGTTTGTTTTATTTACTATATAGATTAGTAAATGAGAGTTAAGAACCAAAATGAGCCCCATCCTGCTTTGTACAACCCCAGATGAAGAGCTGGCAGCTGTTATAGTCAGGCTGTTGAGAGCAGGATAACATACAATTGCTGTCTTAACCTGTGCTTTGAAATCTAAGGTTTCCAGTGCTAATCTTTGCTTTTGCATTGTGCTGTCAGTGTCTGCTTGAGTTTGCTTCTATCTAGGTTTTTTTTAATTGTGGGTTTATTTTTACTGGACTGGTTGAAAGTGAGGGAGCAGAGGCTCTGCGTTTCAGACAGAACATTGCATGTTTTCCTTTTCTACTCTGTATATACTAAAGCTTAGATACTTGGAAGTCTCTTTTTCCAGCCAAGATTTTTATTGCTTGTTGGAATAGTCACCCTAGATGGAAATAAACTACTCAGTTCTATTGAGTAATTCTGGTTTTAATTCTTTTTCTAAAGGCTCCCTCTTCCAGCTCTGCTTGCTGCATGACTGGAAAGGATTGGGTGGTTTTCCTTCAGCTGGTTGCCCCCACTTCTGCTCAACCAACCTGATGAGTAACTTTGATATATTTAGGTAGTGCATTTAACTTTATTTCTAAAACCCACCTGGTTTTACTTGTCAGGTTTAAAAGCCTCTTGTTGAGTAAGATTCTGACCCTATTATTGGGGTTTCTGTCCCTTCAGATGAGGTTTAAAAGCTTTTACAGCTTTACAGGTTGGAGTGCAGAGCCTGGAATCTTTGTGCAGTGCTGTCATCTGCAGGTGTCTCTGTGGATACTGCAAGAGAGCTGATGAGAGCTCTAATTACAAGAGAATGAAGATTGGTGTTCACATTCTAATAATTGTGCCCTGAGAAAACTGAGGGGTTTAACTTTGTTTAGCTCACGAGCTGTATTTTCAAGATGTGACAGAAAAAGGCAGCTTTAGAACTTGAGAGCCTTAAGAAGAGTCTTTACACTTGGACTCTGGGAACCTCAATTCCCAAAAGAAAGCAAATGTTTCCTCTCCTGTGTTAATCTGCTCCTGAGATGGCTTCAGGCTGTGGAACTGACACCTTCCTTTTCCCCTGTGAAGGTTTTATTGCCAATCTCAGCATGCAGCGCCAGTTTTTCCCCACGGAGGAGGATGAGACTGGGGCTGCCAAGGCTCTGATGCGTCTGCAGGACACCTACAAACTGGATCCTGAGACCCTCTCTAGAGGCAACTTGCCAGGTGAGTGCACTCAGGTCTCCTTTGCTTTGAAAGCAGGAGCTGGCAACATCTGCAGACTCTCTCAAAGGTTTTTTTTTTTCCCCCATGGTCAGGAAGGACTGTGATGCTGAGAGGAGATGCTTGAGGATTTTTTCTCAGCACCTTGAGCAGCCTTGAGGTTCCACCTGCCCATGGGCTGCAGTGACCAGCTCAAATAGCTCCATTTTGTAAAAAATCAGTATTGCTTTATAAGAAAATGCTGATTCTTATCCTGTCTGCAACACTCTTGTGCTGGTTACTGTGAGCAAACACCATGGGTGCTTCCTGTCCTCAGTAATCCAAACCAGGGGAAAGAGCTGTTCCATCATTCATAGAATCCCTCAGGTTGGAAAAGCCCCTTGGGATCATCAAGTCCAACCATTAACCCTACAAAGTTCACCCCTAAACCATGTCCCTCAAAACCACATCCAAATCCATTGCTCTGATGGCTCTTGCACAGCTTGGCTCTGTTCCTATGTGCTGTGGTCTTCCAGTGAGGTTTGAATCATTTTTCTCTGTTCTCTTTGAAATGGGGACTAATGGGTTGCACCTTGCCACAGAGGTGCTTTAAAGTAGAGATACTGGGATGCTTCAGTATTTTGGCAGCTGAGTCATATTTGTTTGCTGCTGCTTGTGAGACACTTACTGGAACAGGTCATGGTTGCCAGCCACACACAGTTTACAAACTGAGTAGGCTTCATAAGAGTGGGTAGATGAGTTGACAAAACAGTTTCAGTTTTTATATGTAGGTTATTGACAACTGAAAATTAAGTCTTATCAGTGCATCAGCTGAGCTGGAGCAGAAAAACTGGTGCAAAGCTGCAGCCAAATGGGTGCCCAGTATGGATAACCAGCAGCTTGCTTATGCACAAATACACATCTCCAGTAAAGAGCAAACAGGCTCTGCAGCAAGGCACCTAGCAGTGGGAATTGGTAGGTTCAGTAAAATCTGTTAAGCTGTTGGTCTCCTGCCTTTGTCAGCAACAGAAAACAGCAGTTTAATGCTGCAATTTCTCTGTTAAAATTCTCATTTTCCCAAGGAATTAATGGCACAATTCCAATAAAATGCCATCTTGAGGTGAACAGTTTGGTACAGAACCTACAACACCATCAAAGCATTGTCTTTTAGAAGCCTTTTTGGATGATCTAAGTGTGTGTTTCTGGATATTCCTCAGTGTGCTTTGTGTGTTTGGAAGGCACAGGTGCTTCTGTGTGCATTGCCTGAAGCTATCTTCTTGTTTCTTTAGGAACAAAATACAGATCCTCTCTGACAGTGGGTGACTGCTTTGGCATGGGGAAGACTGCTTACAACGATGGAGATTATTACCACACAGTGCTCTGGATGGAGCAAGCCCTGAAACAACACGATGAGGGGGAGGATACAGCAGTCAGCAAAGTGGAGATCCTGGATTATCTCAGCTATGCTGTGTTCCAGTTTGGGGATTTGCACAGGGCCATGGAGCTTACCCGGCGTCTCATATCCCTTGGTAAGAACAAACCCCACTCTGCTGCTCTGGGGGGCTCTGCTGCCAGTCACACAACACTGAACAGTTGTGCACATGCTTACTGGTGAGCTGGCTGGAGGAGTCTCCTTTTTTCTTCTCTGGAGTCCTCTCCTTTTTTTTTTTATTCTCTGGAGACATTCAAGACCTGCCTGGATCTGTTCCTGGGTGACTTACACTAGGCGATCCTGCTCTGGCAGGGGGGTTGGACTAGATGATCTTTTAGGTCCCTTCCAGTCCATGTAAAGTCCTGCTGACTTCCCATGTTCCTCTTTATCCCTCAGTGCAGATGCCAAAAGGATCCTTGCCTGAGATCTTAAAGTATTTCTTAGTAGTCAAGAACAGACTGAGTTTCTTAAAACATCATTTTATCTCTAGTGCATTTCTAGCTTTCTCTTAATTAAAAGTAAGTGTTGCTTCCTCTCTAACATTGCCTGCTTCCTCCACTGGGAAGATTTAGCCTTCCCAGTTAGTTATCAACTACTGTGTTTGGTATTTGTATGGTTTTGTAATCAGCTGTGGCTCTTGGGTTAGATATTAACTGCATCCTGACCCTGGGCAAAGCCTCCCTATTGAAAAATATCTATCAATCTAATTTCTGCAGACACTCGTAGATTAAAATATACAAAGGTAGGGGTGAGTAGTGACTGCAGCTCCCTCTGCAGCCACAGGGTTCAGCACTGACAGCAGAATGCAAATCCTTATCAGCACCAAACAGAGGAATGGACTTGGCAGCCCCTCAGGGAGCTGCAGCTTCCTCTGCTCTGGGCTCAGCTTCCTTATCTGGCCACTGTTAGCCTGTGATCTGAGTGTTACCTCAGTGGCCTCCTGGGTTACTTACATCAAATAAACACAATAAGCTTGGGAGGGTCAGAAGGGAAAGAAAGTGAGGAGCTAGTGCCCAGAAATAGTGGTGAACAGGGAATTGTTCCTTAGTGATGCTGCGTTAAGATCTATTGATGGTTTTTATTGATTCATACTGACATCATCATTAATAAATCACTAATGATCATTCCAATCAGAGTGGTTTGGGTGGGAAGGGACCTTAAAGCTCATTTGGTCCAACCCCCCTGCAGGGAGCGGGGACATTGCAGCTAGAGCAAGGTGCTCAGAACCCCCCCAGCCTCACCAGGGATGGAGCAGCCAACACCTCTCTGGGCAGCCTTGGTCAGCCTCTCACCACTGTGTAAAAACTTTCTTCCTTATATTGAGTGTGAATCTGCCAGGATGCTGCCTGGGTAAACTTGTTCCCAAGGGCTGGAGATGGTTGCTCTATGTGGGCTGTGAAGTGCTCCCACCCCTCTGAGCTCCCTGATTTCAGAGGCAGGCTGTGGCTGCGACTCCTGCAGCCCTCCTTGGTTCAAGGTGCTGGTGCAGTGTGGAGGAGAAGTGGAGAGAGGGGTGCAGCAAGTAGACAAGCCAGATTTCTCCTGATGAGCTCTGTGATCTGCTTATCTGGGGTAGAACTGGACAGAAAAGTTGAGAGAACAGGAGGGATGTGAAGACTAAAAACTCACACACTTTTTTCCTCCTGTGTTTTTTCCAGTCTGTGATAAATATTTTCAGAGAAGATTCTTTCACGTGCTGTTCCTACATTCCCTCTGCAAATACAAACTTCTCAGCACTGGTTTTCAGCACAGACTGGAGGCAGTGTCCTGATAATGGTTAAGAAGGGGAGAATTCTTCTTGTCTCCATCCAAAGACTTGTTTGCACGAACAGCTCCCTCCACTGCTTGAATCACTGACCCCTTCTTTCCCTGCAGACAGCACTCATGAGAGAGCAGGCAGCAACCTGAGGTACTTTGAGAAGCTGCTGGAGAAGGAGAGGGAGGAGGAGGAGAAGGAGAAGGCAGTGAACAAGACAGTGCCAAGCACAGAAGCAGTGGTGCAGAGCGGGGCCTACGAGAGGCCTCTCGACTACCTGCCCGAGCGCGACGTCTACGAGGCCCTTTGCCGAGGGGAGGGGGTGAAGATGGTAAGGAAAAAAGCAAGAATTGTCCAACTGCTGCCTTTGCAAGAGGCTGCCCAAGCTGCCTGGGAGGTGCTGAGCTTTGCCTCCTGTCAAAGTGTTTGTTAAAGAAGCAGTTAGGTGGTCTTGGTCCAGGCTCAGAGTTGGTGGAGCTCAGTCTAGGCCCAGAGTTGGTCCAGGCCGAGGGTGGGTGTAGCTCAGTCCAGGCCTCTCTAGCTGTTATCCCTAGAAAAACAGCTCTTGGCTCTACCTCCTCAAGGCTGAAATTGATTCTCCTCAGTTCTCTCCAGCCATTTCAAGTGCTAACTGTGCTGATAGCCTAGGAGGACTTTTCCCCTGAAGGCTGGTTAAGCTTTGCCACACTTGGAGACTTGACTCCTTCACTTTGGCATCTCAGATGGGTATTTTGACCAGCCAGTTTCCAGTACCTCTCCACAAACAACCTCTCTGATTCTCAGTGCAGGGAAAGGATTCCATTTATTCCATCTACATTGTCTTAATTGCAAGAACCAGCCCATTTGTACAGCTGGCTGTTTGTGTAGTTAGTAGCTTAATCTGTAACCTATTATGGTTAAGCTCTCCCAGAGGTTACTGTTTCAGATGTTGCTCAGTGGTGTCTTGAGTGGCACATGTTGATTTTATTTGCAGTAACTTGCAGAATTACTCTTCAATTTGCTAGTCAGCTTGTCCAGTGTTTGGAATGAAGCCTGTCTTGGGGTTTTTTTTTTTCAGTTGATTTCTAATTGCTCTTTTTTTTGTCTTGCCTGGTTTAAATTCAGAAGTGGTTGAGCAAATGATGTTTTGTTTGGGGTTTGTTCCAGACACCTCGGAGACAGAAAAGGCTGTTTTGTAGGTACCATGATGGAAACAGAAACCCTCACCTGCTGCTAGCCCCCTTCAAGGAAGAGGATGAGTGGGATAGCCCTCACATTGTCCGCTACTATGATGTCATGTCTGATGAAGAAATAGAGAAAATCAAACAACTAGCTAAGCCAAGGGTAAGATTCCCCTCTTCCATCTTGCTAATGACTACTAATGCCATGCTTTCATCTCTGTTAGCAAAGGCTAGGCAAAGGATTTCAAAGATCTGGTTTCATACTACAGATGATACTGCAGCTGTGAGCCTAAGGGGAACGATTTCCTGGTGATGTAGGACCATAAAGCCCAGGCTCCTGAAGGTATTTATGCATTGTTGCACTTAATTATGCAAAGTTCTCAGTAAATGGCTTAGAAAACCTTTAGGGAAAGGGGGACTGGACCTGTAAAGGACTGGCTTAGTGACAGGAGTAGTGTCCAGTGTACCTTAAGTCTTGGTTAGAGAAATGCTAGGACAAAGGTTGGACTTGATGGCCCTGGAGGTCTTTTCTAACTATAGTGATTCTGTGAAGTCTGCCTTTTGAAACAGAGTTGAACTTCTAAACAAAGCTTGAGAAGCCCAAATCCCAACAGAAGCAGGAAGAAACAATGTAGTAGATTGAAGTAGAATGTTCAGGGCTGGAAGTGACCTCTAGTCATCTAGTGCAGCCCCCCTGCAGTGAGTAGGGACACCCTCAAGTAGCCCAGGCTGCTCAGAGCCTTGGCCAACCTCACCTGGAATAGCTCCAGGGATGGGGCCTCAACCACCTCCCTGGGGAGCCTTTCCACTGATCACCACCCTCAAGGGAAAGAACTTCTTCCTGAGATCCAGTCTAAATCTCCTCTAATTTAAACCCATTACCCCATATCTAGAGGTTGTTTCTTGGTCTGGATAACCTGGAATCAACTGTTAAACTCTGGTCTGGACCTCCCCAGAGGCAGGTTGTTTAGGTGCACACAGCAGTGGAACTGTGCTGTTCTGAAGCCACACGCAGCAGTTGGGATTAATATGATGCAGTTAACACAGAGTGGAGAAATCACTTAAGTAGTTTTCAGTCTGGGGCTTGGAAAGGATGGAGTGCTTGTAAGGATGAATGCATGATGCAGTCATTCTCCCAGAGCACTTGGAGCTGGCTTTCCCATCTAGAGAGCTGTCTGCTGGGCACCAGAGTAACAGATGTGACATGCTGAGTGTAGATCAACTCACCAGCAGCAGCCTTGAGGGGCAGCCTGAGTTTTGATGCAATGCTTGGTGCCCATGGTGTGGATTTTAATGATTCCATACCCAGTTAAAGCAGCTTCCTAATGCCAAGCTAGTAATTATCTGATTTTTCTGAAGGTGGAATTTTCTGTCTAATTGTTTCCTTTCTGGGAAACAAAGTATGGCAGTGGGAGGTCAGTAGTAGATGCTACTCCTTAGTTTTTTTTTTATCAGGCCTGACAAGGCTGTAAAATGAAACACTTCTATTTTTATAGATGAGCAGTTCATTTTAGCACTCCTCTAGCTGCTGCTGTGAAATGTGGTACTAAAATTCCAGTGAAGAGTTACCCTCCTGTGTGTGTTTTGAAGTGTAAACAAATAGAGCAACTGATGCTTCCTAAAAACATGAATCTGGGAGCTTTGTGAAGCTGGATTTCTGTGACTGCCAGCCAGCTGTGGGAGTGTTGGCAGAAAACTCCTGTCTCACTGAGGACTCACCTCTGTAAATGGAGATTTTTCTCCTATTACATCATACTATAAAACTTGAAANTTCATACTACAGATGATACTGCAGCTGTGAGCCTAAGGGGAACGATTTCCTGGTGATGTAGGACCATAAAGCCCAGGCTCCTGAAGGTATTTATGCATTGTTGCACTTAATTATGCAAAGTTCTCAGTAAATGGCTTAGAAAACCTTTAGGGAAAGGGGGACTGGACCTGTAAAGGACTGGCTTAGTGACAGGAGTAGTGTCCAGTGTACCTTAAGTCTTGGTTAGAGAAATGCTAGGACAAAGGTTGGACTTGATGGCCCTGGAGGTCTTTTCTAACTATAGTGATTCTGTGAAGTCTGCCTTTTGAAACAGAGTTGAACTTCTAAACAAAGCTTGAGAAGCCCAAATCCCAACAGAAGCAGGAAGAAACAATGTAGTAGATTGAAGTAGAATGTTCAGGGCTGGAAGTGACCTCTAGTCATCTAGTGCAGCCCCCCTGCAGTGAGTAGGGACACCCTCAAGTAGCCCAGGCTGCTCAGAGCCTTGGCCAACCTCACCTGGAATAGCTCCAGGGATGGGGCCTCAACCACCTCCCTGGGGAGCCTTTCCACTGATCACCACCCTCAAGGGAAAGAACTTCTTCCTGAGATCCAGTCTAAATCTCCTCTAATTTAAACCCATTACCCCATATCTAGAGGTTGTTTCTTGGTCTGGATAACCTGGAATCAACTGTTAAACTCTGGTCTGGACCTCCCCAGAGGCAGGTTGTTTAGGTGCACACAGCAGTGGAACTGTGCTGTTCTGAAGCCACACGCAGCAGTTGGGATTAATATGATGCAGTTAACACAGAGTGGAGAAATCACTTAAGTAGTTTTCAGTCTGGGGCTTGGAAAGGATGGAGTGCTTGTAAGGATGAATGCATGATGCAGTCATTCTCCCAGAGCACTTGGAGCTGGCTTTCCCATCTAGAGAGCTGTCTGCTGGGCACCAGAGTAACAGATGTGACATGCTGAGTGTAGATCAACTCACCAGCAGCAGCCTTGAGGGGCAGCCTGAGTTTTGATGCAATGCTTGGTGCCCATGGTGTGGATTTTAATGATTCCATACCCAGTTAAAGCAGCTTCCTAATGCCAAGCTAGTAATTATCTGATTTTTCTGAAGGTGGAATTTTCTGTCTAATTGTTTCCTTTCTGGGAAACAAAGTATGGCAGTGGGAGGTCAGTAGTAGATGCTACTCCTTAGTTTTTTTTTTATCAGGCCTGACAAGGCTGTAAAATGAAACACTTCTATTTTTATAGATGAGCAGTTCATTTTAGCACTCCTCTAGCTGCTGCTGTGAAATGTGGTACTAAAATTCCAGTGAAGAGTTACCCTCCTGTGTGTGTTTTGAAGTGTAAACAAATAGAGCAACTGATGCTTCCTAAAAACATGAATCTGGGAGCTTTGTGAAGCTGGATTTCTGTGACTGCCAGCCAGCTGTGGGAGTGTTGGCAGAAAACTCCTGTCTCACTGAGGACTCACCTCTGTAAATGGAGATTTTTCTCCTATTACATCATACTATAAAACTTGAAAAGCTTCAGATAAAATAGACCCATTCAAACAGAGCATATCTCTTCATCTGTTTTATCAAATTAAGCACCTTCTAAATAAGAGACCTGCTAATTGCTTTGCTTGGTTTTCCCCAGTTTTATGGGAAGTCTGAAGCCTTGCTGGGTGAGTTTTGTTTATATTACTAATGGCAGAGGAATTCTTCCTATAATCTGTGTATGCTAGAAAGTGCTTAGTCCCTTCAGATCAAATAAATAGTGTAGCCTTAAGGTTCAGATGCAAGTTTTCAATTCCAAAGAGCCATTTTCTTCTAACTTGTCTCTTCTAAATCTGTCTGTAGGTGCAGGAATAGCTTTACATCCTGCAGTACTGCTGAAAGGATGGAAAATGCAAGTCGTGTGCTGAGCTGGTCCTTAAATCCAGCTTCATTTCAGCCAGGAAAGTTTAGTTGGTGCTGGTGGAAGCTTTCAGCCAGAGCTCTGAAGTAGTCTGTTAGTTTTGGGCTCAAAGATGAGCACTTCCTTTCTTCTCAAATGCATTTACAAGAAACTTCTGCTTTTAGGTCCAAACACTCCCAACATTATCTGCAGCTTACCCTTGCCAATCCATTTAGTTTTCTAGAGGAACAACATCTGTCCCTGGTTGGGAGTAGCTGTATTCCAGTTGGTTTTCCTGCTTGTTTTTGTAAAATGCAATCACTTTTCACTCCAGTTCCAAGCAGTGGTTCCAACTTTTCAGACAATACGTCAGAGCTGCCTGGGAAGGGGCAAGAAAATTCTTTGCTTTCTTGGTGTGGATAGTGCTGGGACAGGTCTGCCATGAAAGCAGGAGGACCTTACTCCCCAAATTCTGGGTGTTACCTGCAATACAGGCATGTCTGAGCTGATGAAAGTAGCCCATGGAGAGGGATCCATGAATATCTGACCTCAGTGCTGTAGGATTTCAGCAACAGAGAGTGCTTAAAGAAGCCAGTGGAGTGGAGCACAGGCTAATAAAGTCTGGGTGAAGCTTCTGATCACTCCAGTGTGTTAGGAAGGTTTCAAAACCCAGCAATACCTATTACATTATAGTTTTCTTCACCCTATTTATCAGCTGCTCAGGCTAATAAGATATAGATTGTCTTACAAGTAAACTGCCTGACAGAAAGAGGGGATACAGAATGGTATGAGTGTAGCCAGGCTTGGTTTAGCTCTGATTTTAGAGCAAATGTTTAGTGCAGCCATCAAGCAAGCATGTGCAAGCTTGGAAATGGCAGCAGAATGTGAAGCTTGGGAAGCTGCTCTATCCCCAGAGCTGTGCTTTGTTGTACAAGCAAAGAGCAGCATCCAGCCTGCCTGGCTCTTAGGTTGTGATTTATGCAGGAGAAATATGGAACAAAAGAGCAGTGAGTCAGAATTACAGCAGTAGCTGTGCCAAAAACCCTTGTATAGGGACAAGACAGCTGACATGGATTGTAAAGCTGGCTGGAGGCTCATTTGAGGAGAGGAGAAGGCAATAGTGACTGTGTGCTTTGAAGAAAATACAAATAAAAATGGCTTTCTGTGACCTGTAATTCAGTGGAAGGAAGGAGGCATGATTTGAAGTGTTTGTGGTTTGCAGCAGTTAAATTTAAACCTGCTCTGGGTTGACAGTCAGAGAAAGGAGAGCCCCAGTTCATGTTCTCAGCTGCAGGAACAAAACCCAAGTGAGCTGCTGGGCTTTGCCAGCAGTGGTCTGTCACTTTGCCACCACAGAGCAGCTCTGCCAACTTCCAAATGGTTCTGGAGATGGGGTGGTGTGGCCACAGGGTGACAGCTCATCCCCACCCACTGTTCAAAGCCTCAACTCTGCTTTTGCAGGCTTATTTTCACAATGTACTGACAGGTCTCAGGCTGGCTGTGTGAATTAGCTGTTCCAGGCACCTCCCAGCTGGCAAATCTGAGCCTGGTGATGCTGAGAGTTGCCCCCAGGAGTTTTCCTTCCACTGGGGATTTACCTACCCTAGAATCTGTGAAAGTTTTCACTTGGTTTTCATGAGGGAGATTGTTTTTGTTTTTTCTGTGAGGAACAGACGAATTTCTGGAGTATCCAGTGATTCTCTCTGAGAAGTTGACCTTCATCTGTTGTTAACTTTTATTACCTCATGCTAATCCTGACTCCAGCTAAAAAAACACCACCTTAACCTGTTCAGCAAGGGGTACTTCCAGGCTTTATGACTCTGGCTTGTGCAGTCAGATCCTTCTCCCAGGATCAGGTGCAGCTGATGGATTGCACAAGTGTTGGTGTGTCCTGCTCTAGCATGAAATGGGAGCAAACTCCAGGCTGGAGCTGGAACCTTGGATTGTTCACCCACTGACTTTGATCCAGTGATACGTTGTAGTTGAACAAATGAGGTGTTGATTTTGGTTAAGATGAGAGGATTTTTTTTCTCTGTGCTGTCACTGATGTGTTTCTTCCCCCTTGGGATTTTTTTTTGGCACAGCTGGCACGAGCCACAGTACGTGATCCCAAAACTGGTGTCCTTACAGTGGCTAGCTACAGGGTGTCCAAAAGGTAAGCACAGAGGGGCACAAAACCCATAAAGCTCAGCTCTTACCAGCTCTCACTTGCTGCCTGCAGCTGAAGAAGTGCATGAAGCTAAAAGCTTGCCCAGCAGATGCCCAGTGAATGACTCTCCTGGCCATCTGAGGGCAGAAGAATCTTCCTGCTTTGGGAGATGGGTGGTTGTGGTTGATGCTCCAAAATAATATTTCAATCCTTCTCTTCTCCAGCTCGTGGTTGGAGGAAGATGATGATCCTGTCGTGGCCAAGGTGAACCAAAGAATGCAGCACATCACAGGGCTGACAGTGAAAACAGCTGAGCTGTTGCAGGTTGGTGCACCTGGCTCTCTGTTAGCTGCTGGTCAGGGTGGCCTGGTGTGTGCACAGCTCCCCAGGCTGCCTCCCCCCACTCCCCCCTCCTGCTCTCTGCTGACTGGGCACACAGAGTGGGTAAGGAAGGTGATTTTGGAGAGCACAGGGTGTTTCCAGCAGCTGGTGGCTCTGGTGACCTGGCAGGTGGATGTTTTCCCTTTGTGTGGCAGGCAGAGCAGGGTGGAGATGGCAAACAGAAGATAACTGTGTGCAGGGCTCTGATTTGCCAGTGGGTTTGGAGGGAAGTGCCTGCCTCTTTCATCTCTGCCAAAGCTGGATCTCCTTCCTACTTGAACCTTTCAAAGACATGAATATTTTTCATAGTCCTGCTACATTCTGACAGGAATTCTGATTGTTGGGGAGAAGAAGAGTAGAACAGCAGCCTGTTCACTGCTTCTCTTCCTCCATGCTCCTGGAATTCCAGCTTTAGAGCCTGACTGAAGTAATGTTGATTTCTGGCTGTCCACAGCAACCAGGTGATTGTGCAGTGATCTGGGAGACATGTTCAGTGCAGCCTCAAAGTAATTAAATCCTCTGTTATGTGACCTTAAAGTGCTTTTTAGCTCCTTTGAGCCTCCTGTCTTCTGGATGGGCTTGTCTGTAACAGGTCATGTGCCACAGTCCAGCTCTGTCTCCCAGTTTGGACACATACTGGAGGCCCCCACGTGCTCAGCTCCTTCCTTGAGAGGTGGGAGCAAGAGTGGGGTCAAACTGCTGCTTAACTCATGTCAAGCAGGCTGTTGTCATGATGACAAACTCTTGATACTGAGAAATCTTCTCAGCAAGACCCTTAAACTGTGAAAAGACAAGAGCACTTCAGGAGCTTCTTCTCACTGCCCCTCATTTCTGGCATTTCAAAGAGCAGTCAGGTGTCCACGGGTAACTCCTGCCATGCAGTGCTGACCCTCAAGGTGTGTGTTGGATTTTGGAGAGCTGATGCCATCTGCTGCAGCCATGTGTTGTCCAGGGGATGTTGATGCTGTTTTCCTCCACCCTGTAGGTTGCCAACTATGGGATGGGAGGGCAGTATGAGCCACACTTTGATTTTTCTAGGGTAAGTTCACACTTTTTCAATTACTTTGCAGTGGGGTGGGGAAGGGGGAGCAGTTTCTTCTGGGAGAGAACTGTTGGAACTTTTCTGTTAACACCTGTGTATCCTGCTGCATGGATGGATGATGACCTGAAAAGCCTTTGTGCTGCTTTCTCTGCTGCTGAAAGGCCAGGAGAACAGAGAACAGATCTGCCTGCCTGTCACCTTGGCTCCTTGCACAGTCTAGAGATGCCCCAAGGCAGTCATGCAGCACTCAAACATGCTCTTCCCACCACTTTCTTTGCAAGCTGAGGTCTGCAAGCTGTGGGCTGTGAGCCTGTGCTGTTCCATGAGCCTTCTGAGCTCAGCAAAGTTGTCCCAAGTCCTTGAGATCTTTCAAAGTACTTTCCAAGAGGTGGTTGAGGGGACATCCTTCCACTCCCCTCCAAAACCAGACATCTTCCAGGGTCACACAGCCCTTCTGGCAAACCCCTTGGGGTGCTGGAGCTGCAGGGTCCAAGGAGAGAGGTTTGGAGGTTGGTGCTGCAGGGATTTGCAGCCGGTGGGTGCTGGCCTCTCACTAAGCACTAGAGGGCTCTACCTGGCAGAGAACAGCTCTGCTCTGCTGCTAGTGGGCAGAAGAGAGGACTGGATTGTTAATTGCTGCCCCACACCACTGTGTGACCATACCGAGGAGCTCTGGTGACTGGTTTCCAGTAGGAAATCCATCTGGTGCCTTGGTTTCCAGTGGAACTGTGGCATTTCTGTGGGAATTGGCTTAATTTCCAGTGCCAGTGGCTGTACCTGGTAGAAAGGATTGCCACAGCTAGGCTACACCCCAATAACTGAGTGTAGGTTTGAAGCCACCCCATTTAAAGAAATCAATTCAAAAGTGCTGAGCTCCAGCCCTCAGGAGGCTCAGGTTTGTGAGCTTTGGCCCACCAAGAGAATTTTTTTCTGTCAACTGTAAGGCTGCCTCATTTCCTGAGGCAAGCAAATGCTGCTAAATTCTCTCCAGAGCCTTTGAACTGAGGATCTCAGCCATCAAACTGGCCAGTCTGGGCTTAACTCTTGGATTAGGCAGCTGGGGCAGAGCTGCACTTGGAACACAAGCTTGGCTGAGGCATCAGCTCAGGCAAGGCAGTCTCACCACTTGCCCTGGCTTTGGCCTGGTCCTGCAGGCTCTCTGTGCACCCCAGTTGGCTGTGGTGGGAGTACAGAGGCACTGCTGGCTCTCCCCATCTCCCTGCAGCTCAAACAGGGACACTTCACTAGCTGCCTCTTGCAGCTTTGCTCAGAAATTAGAGATCTTTGGGAAAATGCTGATTTTTGAGCTCTCATTGTGGCAGAAAGCAGAGAACCCCCTTTTTCTCAGTCCTCTTTTGGGTTGAATTCACACAGGCAGGTGCAAGAGTGTTGTGGGTTGGGGTTTTTTGGTGTGTTTTATGATCCCATTTCAGGAAAAAAAACCCTTTTTCTTTCTTGAAACAGACTTAAAACAGGTTAAACTAACACTGGGAAAGGTGGCTGTGGTTTTCTGTGCTGTTTGTCTTGTCTAATGCTGATTTCTGCTTTAAATGTGAAATGTTCTTGGGTTTGTGTGCAAGTGTCTTCACGTTACCTGGATGAAATGACTTCCTAACTGTTAGAAATGCTAATTAACTTTTAATTGCATAGGTTTGAAGGTAGGAAAGACACACTGGCTTTCCTTCTAAATGCTCCTTCTGCTTCTAAACTGCCACCAACCTGATCTCCTGCTGCAAGAAACGAACCTCAGTGTTTCCTACAGAGCACAGCTCATTTGATCTTTTTTGATGTGGTCCTTATTCCTAGACAGGCAACCACCTGAAAGCTCCTCACTGCTGTTCTACAGCTGCCTGCTGGCCAAAAAAAATGCATTTTCTCTTCTTCTGACAGCACTCCTGAGCCCCTGCTACACGTGTGAGCGCCCAGCACGTTACCTAAGGCTCACTAAGACATGCCTTTATACTCCCATCAGCTGTTGATCAGTGTCCAACACACTCAGAGCCTGCTTTTGGCTCCAGTGGGACAACATCTGGACCACAGACCCTGGCAAAACTCTGCTCTGCCCTCAACTGCTTCTCCCCTCAACTCTGCTCCCCTGCTGGCACCGGAGCTCCGAGCTGCTCCACGCCCTGCCTTGCAGCTTGGGGGTGCCTTTCACTTGGCTTTGGAGTCCAGCTCTCAGCTGAGCTTGCAAATCCAGCTCTCAGCTGAGCTTCCCCAGGTGTGGCAGTGCAGGGAGAGGCTGTTGGGAAGTGGGGTTAAAGCTGTTGTCTGTTGCAGAGGCCCTTTGACAGCACACTCAAAGCGGAAGGAAATAGGCTAGCGACGTTTCTTAACTATGTAAGTACCTCTCTCTGCCCCCCCTGCCTGGGAGCTTGAAGTTTGCAGTTTATTCTCATTTAATTTTATAGAAAGATGAGCCAGATGCTTTCAAGAGGTTAGGGACTGGAAACCGTCTGGCCACTTTTTTAAACTATGTAAGTATGATGCTCCTTCTGTGCCTTGAGTGTAACCTCAGCAGCATCTTCTTTCCAGCTCCTGCAGTTGCTGACCTGGAGAGGCTGCCCCAAGCAGTTGGAAGTGGGAGTTGCTTGCTTCTGACAGCATCAGGGGCTGTCCTGCCTGAGCTGACAGAACTCTGGGGGTGTTTCACCAACACAGGGCTCAGCTTCCCCTTTGGAATCTTGGCCATCATTGCATTCCTGCTGGTGGGAGAGGAGAATTTGGTTTATTTCTCCAAAGCCAGTGCTTGGGCAACTCGTGGTGCTCTGGGAGCTTGACTCCTTGCTGAGGCACTCATGTTCTGCCACCACTTTGACAGCACTTGATGTTGTGCTCTGTCCACTTCCCTTTTGATCCAAGCTGGAGCTGTTTATCAGAGCTGTGGCTTCAGCAAGGGGAGGAGACAGAGCTGATTAAACTGGTGCAACTGGATTGCAAACACAGGGTTGAAAAGATGATGTTGCATGGTTGATACAGAGCCTGCAGACCATGTACACTGGAATCCTCACCAGAGGCCACTCAGTAGTGACCTCCTGTTTGCACAGCAGTCTGGTTGACAGTGTTTTATCACCATCAGGAACCAGGATCAGCTGCTTTTCTGTGTCTAACTCTCCAAGTTTCAACTCCCTGGTGAAATATTTATGGCTGAGGTGCTATTTTGAGTGTGAAACTCAGCTCAAAGCAACCAGAAATACTTTCAACTTGTGTTGTGGGGGGGAACCATCTCCAAAGCAAAAAAAATCAGGCAGCTGAGAAATAACCTGCTGCTAAAAGGCTTGAATCTTCAACTCCCTCCATCAAGCCTTGCTTTAGAGTGAATGCAAAGCACTTCACTCTCTGCCAGTTGTACATGGTCAAAGGCAATCCACCCTTGTAGAACACACTGTACAGGTAGCAACACCCCTACTAAAAAGAGTGGTTGTGTTGCTGAGATGTAGGAATTAACTTGGCAGGCTGCATGCACGTGCTTTCTAGTTGGCAGGGGCAAAAACCTGTGCACCTGTGGCATCTTATGCCCTTTTATTGTAGGTACCAAGCAGGAGGACACCAGAGTGGTAATAACATCTGCTTTCAACAGAAATCCAAGTTAACAGTAGAAAATGTGGGGCCTTGGGGGAATGTATTTATAGTAGTTCTCCTGTCTAAATTTGGTGGGAGCAGGATCTGACTCATTTGCTGCTTCTGAATTAGAATCTGAGCAAAAATTGCTGAAACCAGGGGAAAAAAAACCATCCTGGGTTAATTGGGAGTGTTCCCAGGAACTTCAATGGGTTTTTGGATCAAGTGTGGAATTTACAGTGAATCCAGCACTACTGATGAGTTCAGTGGAATGGATTTTACCCTGTTGCAGAAGGGCAAAGCATGGAGAGATTTCTCTTTAGAGTCAGAGCTGTAGATCCTAAAGCTGGAGATGCCAAAAGCACTGGAAGTGGCAACAACAGCCCTGCTTGAGCAGCATAGAAGCAGAGCAGAAAGTGAGGTTTGCTGAGAGCTTGGGTAGCTTTTGAAGTGGTTGACCAAGATGCATAAACCAAATGAGGAAAATTGGTTCCAAAAAGGCCTGCTTTCAATTTGAGGAAACATGTGGTTTAACAGGCACTTGTTTTCCTAATTGGATCATGGACTGGAATGAAGTTCTTGAAGCTGCATTTGCTCTGAAGTCCTCTCCCTTGTTCTAGACTTACTAACACAGCAAGCACACAGCTTCTTTGGGCTAATTGTGTGATGAATCTATCACAAATTATAGATAAATCTAAATATAATAGTGCTGAACAAAAGCCTTCAGCTGCAATCAAAGCCTTCAACAGCAAGCACTGTTCCTCCCCAGTTGGTGCTGGTTGAAGCACATCCCTCCCTGGTGCCTCCTGTAGAGAGGTGCAGGTAGAAATGGCTCTGCTAGGGCTTGGGGCACATTAGTTTGTGGGATTGCTTGTACAAAAATTGGTGTAAATAGAGTTTGCACCCTTTGCTCTTTCAGATGAGTGATGTAGAAGCTGGAGGAGCTACAGTCTTCCCAGATTTTGGGGCAGCAATATGGCCCAAGAAGGTAAATCTGCTGGTTTGCTGGATTCCTCCTCTCTCCCCTCCCTATCTCTCCCTCTGTAGAGCTCTGTGGCCATTTAAATCACTAATTTTCTGTGCAGAGCTCTTAGCAAACCCCTTTGTGTTCAGCTAGAACTCTGCTCTGGCTGCATTAATAGTGTTCAGGTGCTTTGTGAGAACTTGCAGCTCCATCCACAGACCTTCCCTGCTTTCTGGCACCTGAAGAATTCAATTGCCTGACTGATGTGGGTCTGGTTTCACCTTGCAGGGAACAGCAGTGTTCTGGTACAACCTCTTCAGAAGTGGGGAGGGGGATTACAGAACAAGGCATGCAGCCTGCCCAGTGCTAGTGGGCTGTAAATGGGGTAAGTAATGCTCCTGGAGGAAGGCTGATGTGGGCACCAAGCTGGGGATGCTCTGAACCCTCCCAACAGCATCTGGTGACCTGGGTGGTGGTGTTTTAACCACTGGAGACAGGAAAATAACATTCAGGATTAAGCAGCTGTATTGTCCAGCTTGTCTAGAGAGCTTGGGTTGGGTCAGACAGCACAAAGCCACTATTTTGACACTGAATGTCACTATTTTGTTGTCTGCATCAGAATGACTTGAGTCTGGTCTCTTCCCACAAAGATTTGTGCAGAGTTTTAGCTGCAGAAGGAGAATTCCTTGTTCAGGTGACAGTGTCTGGACACTGGAAACTTCTGCAGGCTGCTGGAAGCTTCTCAAGCTTCATGTTGCCCATTCCCATACCCCCCCTGCCCCAGCTCCAGGGTGCTGCACACAACTATGGTTGGAAAAGACCTTTTAAGATCAAATCCAACTCTGGCAGGGCAGAGATTCCCCCAGATCAGTGATCTGTAAATGAGACCAGACCCAGAAAGTGCTGCTCTGCTCCTGTTGAGCAGTGCAGGTGGAAAAATCCTTTTCTTCCCCAGCCCTTGGCACCTTCTGTGGTCACTGGATGGGTAGAAAAGTCTCCTGAGGCTGAGAGATGAGACTTGGAGGGCCCATGTGGGCTGTGGGTGGTACCCCCAGGGCACTAATGGTAACTAAACTTCATCTCCTTCCTCCCCAGTTTCAAACAAGTGGTTCCATGAAAGAGGAAATGAATTCCTAAGACCTTGTGGGAGAACAGAGGTTGACTGAAACCCAACCTGCTGCAGGCCTTTGGTTTCTCTCCTTTTTCTCCTGGTGGCTGTTGCAGTTCATTTCTAAGAAATGATCCATCTTTCTCCAAGACTCCTGGCACTTTACTCCAAGGAAAAAAAAAAAGGACAACAAACTATGTAACACCTGTCAAAGCAAGTAAATGGTATTGCACACATATTTGTGTTCTGGCTGAGGTTATTTCCCTGTCCCACCCCTCCCTGCCACCCTCCTCTGACCAGCCACCTGCCCTCCCAGCTTTCTAGTGGTGCAAACAGTGCTGTGGCTCAATCAGTATCTCTGAGTGCCTGGTCTTGTGCCTTTTGTACCTCACATTTAGATGTTAAATATTTCTTGGAACCAAAGTTGGTTGGTTTGTTGTTCTCTTTTTTTTTTTTTTTTTTTTTTTTTTCTTTAGNTTTTTTTTTTTTTAATTAAGTTTTGTGTACATGTTGATTTTATTGTATTTCTATGGATCCAGAGTTTTGAAGCTAAAATAAATGTTCTTTCCATAAAGTGCTGCTTTATTCTGTGTCCTTAGCAGGTATCTCAGTGCTTGGTTGTAGGAGATTTTATTACTTCATTAAGGATTTCTTCACTTTGTTGCCCTTGTTCTGTAGAAAATAGATCCTGGTTTGGGGCAGTGTTTTACTTGTTTTACATGACACACAAGTGTTGCACCTTCTAATGAATCTTGGAAAGGTTTAATTGATATTGAAGGTTTAATTTATATTGAAATCAAGCAGGCTACACCTCTTGGGCCAGTGTAACTAATGATCCTGCACATAGGAGGAGATTTCTGTGTGGTAACTTTTCTCTTCTAGGGTGATATCTATTTCTGATGCAAGCAGTTAAAATCTGAAGCCTTCTAAGACTCTGAACAGTCATGACAGTCCTTGAGGGTAAAAGTAAGTATCTCTGGTGATGAAACACTGCTTTTTCACCCCAAAAACACCTGATCTGGCAGAGCTCAGCACCTACTGAAGTCAGAAGCAAATTGTAAGCAAATCTTCATCTATTTGTGTCAACTGGAGCAGGGTTTTGTCTTGCCCATGAATGCAGGGAATTGTCCTGACCTTTCAACATAAAAAAAATCAGTTTTTCCTTTGCCTTTCTGCTTTGCTAGCACATGTGGAAGGGCCAGTCCATGGAGGGTGATGTTATCCACAGTGGGAAGCAAATTCCCCTTCTAAATTGCAATTCAGAAGAAATGATGGCTAATTGTGAAGAAAAAAAAAAAAGAAAATGAGGTTATAGTGAAATAGCTGAGTGCTTCCATCATCCACAAAGCTGCTGCTGGTGTCAGCTCCAGCAGGGTCACTGGGCAGGGTCCCTTCAGCTCTCCCACTGGCCACTCCTGGGCTGGATGTGACTTCATGAGGGGCATGACCAGGCACAGACCTGCTGAGCTCACCCCACAAATGAGAGGAGCATCTAGCCTTTGCAGAAACTGTGAGCAGTTACAGCAGGTAGCTAGAGGAACTGTGTGATTTTTCTTGCTTTTTCCCCCTAAAATCTTTATCAGCTCCAGCTTGTTAGCTGCTCTGATCCCTTGCAGTGCTCCTTCCCTTGCCATGAATGTTGTGGTTGTTGGCTGCCTGCTCAGAATAGTTCCTTGTTGACCTCTAGAGCAACAGAACCCTAGGAAAGGAGGAGCTTTTGCTTTGTGACAAAACCTTCAACCCAGAACAGCTGCTGAGGGTGAGCCAAAGCCAGAATCTCTACTTGGAACACTTGGGATTGCAGGGGAGGAGGAAGAGGAATCTGCTCAGACTTTGTGTCAACGTGGTCTGTTGACAGATGAAGCTCACAGCAGGACTCTGGCCAAACAAATCTGCACCTCTCCCTGCTGAAATGGGTGTTTCCCAGCCAACTCCACTCTTATCTCAAACTGAACTGCTAAAGATAACTCTGCTTATTTTTTCTGGGGAAAAACCCTCTTCTGCTGCCTGAGTTGTCCTCCACTTTCTTCCAGTCCATCCCTAAAGGAGGAGAGGGATGATGCAGAAGTGCTCCACCAGAGCTGCTTTTCCAGGCTGAGTGCACAGAATCCCAGCATAGTTGGGGTGGGAAGGGAGCTCTGGGGATGCTCTGGTGCCACCCCCCTGCTCCACCCAGCAGGGGCACCCAGAGCAGGGCCCAGCAGTGCAGTGTCCAGGGGGGTTGGGACCTCTCCAGAGCAGGAGACTCCACAACCTCTCTGGGCAGCCTGGGCCAGCCTCTGACACCCTCACACCCCAGAAGCTGCTCCTGTTCAGATGCAAACTGGAACCCAGGAGGTTCTGCCTGTTACTGGGCACTGCTGGAAAGACTCTGGCCCCATCCTCCTGATCCCTGCCCTTTAGCTCCTGCTCACTGCAGATGTCCCTTTTATCTAGCTAGAGCATGAGCAGAATAGGCCAGTCAGCCTCCAATTAACCCTCTGGGCTAGTTTTTAGACCTAAAAGAGAAGATTTGAATGCTATAACAACCAACCCTTCCTCCATCTAAGCCTAGGGAGCATCTGTCACTGGGAGGGCAAGTATTTCAGTCTTGTTTAGACTCAGTTTGTTTTTCTCCTGACCTGCTGTTGACTCTACTTCACTGGCCTGAAGTACATAGTGCAGATATTCCTATCCACTACAAAGCCTGAGTGTGGACAAGCTGCTGCCAGATGCTTGGAAGTGCTTTGGGACCTTTCCAAGAGCTCCTCAGGTCCCAGCTGTTGGTGTTGACCTGCTGGTCAGGGCTTCAGGGCACTGCTCTGCACAACAGGGCCTGATGAAAGCACCCACCATCTGAACATCCAGGGAAAGATGGTCTCTTAACACAGCTGATGTAGTCATGAGAAGAACAATCACCCCCACCCAGGTCAGTAATCCACATCCAGCTGGACCTTGTTTCTTAACCATGGTCTGAATCCTACTGGTTGGAATGATCTGAAAGGTCTTTTCCAC
>VYZU01015710.1:0-15819 GCA_013401355.1 Ceyx cyanopectus | reverse complement strand
CCACCCCAAACCTGACACCCCCACAGCACCGGCCACAGGAATCCCACCCCAAACCCTGACACCCCCACAGCACCCAGACAGAGGAATCCCACCCCAAACCTGACACCCCCAGAGCCAGCTGCTTGTGCTGCTGCAGACCATGCCCAGCATCTCCCCGTCTCAGCAGGGACTGGCACACAGCTGTACTCCCCCCTCACACATCCCAGCTGAGCAGCCCCAGGTTTTCCCCCTGGCTTCCCTCCTCCGTGGGAATGGTGCAGAATGAGTCACATAGATCTGCAGGGCCACCCTACCGTGGTGGAAACCCTCTGCAGGAAATTTCCCTGACAACCAGAGTCTATTTCAAAAGGGATTTACCCCCACAGATCATCTTTTGCTGCTTCAAGGCTAGAAACACTCCCAGCTCTGCTTCCCAACAAACCTTTTTCCGATCCTCTGTTTGTTCCTCACTTATTGCCAGCTTTTAGATCGGGCACCAAACCCCAGCAGCACGTCCCTGGCTACCTCTAATCATCTTTTACTTGCAAATCACAACAACCACTTCACCTGCAGCTCCTCCCTAGGCCTGTTTTGTTACCTCCAAACCTGCCTCGACATAAAAGCTCCTCCTACTTAGCTCACAATGACGTTTATTTCCCTGCCAGCTTTTTTGTGGGATCTGGATAATAATAATAATAATAATAATAATATTTAAAATCCCTTCTCCATGCTTTGCTTCCAGCATCCCGAAGAACCAAGGGAAGGAGAAGCTGCTTGGAGCCTTCCCAGCACAACATCAAACAGCAAAACCCTGCAAGTGAGAGGCAAAGCAGCTGCAAAGGCGCTGGGAGGAGATGGAGCGGGGACAGCCAGGACACCCCCTCCTGTGCCACCCTCACTCACCTCCTGGTTGTAGACCTGGAGCACCTTCAGAACCGTGTCTTGCTCCCCGCTTTCCACCGTGGCTACCACCGTCCTGAGCTCCATGGCCTCCAGAGCTCAGCTACAGCAGGGGGTGAAGGCAGGAGCAAGGGCAGCGAGGGGCTCCCGGGGCTTGGAGCAGAGGGACCTGGGCACACAGACTCCCGAGGGGGAGAGAGGAGAGGCTGGGAAAGGAAGGGGATAAAAAAAACAAACCAGAAGAAGAGCCCCAAGTGAGATTGCTCACGGTGGTGCATCCATAAAAGCAGAGCAGATGGATAACCTGAGTAAACCCAGCAGCCAGCTTCCTCTCCCCCTCTAATCCTCTTCTTCCTCTTTGCTTTTCAGTGTTTAATACACGCTCTCCCAGCACAGCACTCAGGGAGAACCTTCCCCCCACCCGGCCAGGGATTAACAGAGAGCAGATAAGAGCAGCTCCCTGAAATAGCTCTGCCTCCTCCCCTGGCTGGCCTGATTTCTGCTGCTGCACACGAGGGGGGAAAAAAACCACCCAGACACATAGCCGTGGAGTCAAAAAGGATGGAGAGGAGAGCCGGAGAGCCGGGAAAGCATCGCCCGGGGGTCGAGGTGGAGCTACCTGCTGAGGCGGTGAGGAGACAGGGGTGAGGAGGAGGAGGGTTTGGTTGCAGCGCCCGAGAGGGGCTGTCTCGGCTGGTGGCAGGCGCTGCACACGCATGGGACGCAGTACGGGGATGTCTGCTCTCCAGCCTCCGGCCGGACCATGTGCCTGCCGCTAACAACGCAGAGCAGCGGGTGCGCGTCGGGATGCGGGCGATCCGATTATTTCAGGCGCGGGCAGCGGTTCAGCGGCGGAGCCGGGCGAGTGGGAAGCAGCTCCTCGCGGTGGCAAACCTGTCGAGTCGGAGCAGGTCTGTGAGCTCGGACATCTGCTCAGACACCGCGCTGCGAACCCCTCACCCCTCGTTCCCGGAGCTGTGCCGAGACCCCGGGCTTGGGGGGTCTCCGGGGAGCAACAGGTTGCGGGGCGGGAGGGACCGAGGGCAGAGCCCGCGGCTCGGGAGCAGGAGCCTGTGAGGAGGGCTCAGCCCCGCGGGGATCGGGGATGGGGGTCCCGCTCCACACGGGGGGAGGCAGGAGCAGAACCAGCTCTTCCCCGACCCTGCCCGGCCCCCGGCTCCCTCTTTACGCCGCCGCCTCCTTCCCCCGGCGGTTGTTTTTGCGCCGCTCCCAGCGCCGCTGTCCGGCCCGGGGGCCGGCGGTACCCGCAGCTCGGGGGGGCCGCAGCGGGGCCCGCACGGGGCTCTCGGGGGCCTCAGCGCTGCGGGAGCGGCCGGGACGGGAGGGAAGCGAAGCTCCGGCACCTTCCGATCCTTCCGATCCGGCACCTCCCGAGCCGACACCTCCCGAGCCGACTCCTCCCGAGCCGACACCTCCCGACCCGACACCTTCCGATCCTCCCGACCCGGCACCTCCCGATCCGACACCTCCCGCTCCAGCCCCTCCCGCTCCCCCCGCCCCGGCCCCTCCCGACCCTCCCGATCCGGCCCCCCCCGAGCCGCCTCCTCCCGAGCCGACCCCCCCCGTCCCGACCCCTTCCGAGCCTCCCGACCCGGCACCTCCCGCTCCAGCCGCTCCGCCGCTTCCTGCCTCATTTCCTGGCCGCGGACCCTCCCCCGCGGGGCTGCGCCGAGCGCCCGGGGGGCGGCGGCAGGGCCGGGCCGGGCCCGGCACACACAGGCCGGGGAGGGGGGTCCCGGGGTGCCCCGGGAGAGCGGCGGCGCCCACCCGGCCATTCCCCCAGCGCCGGCGGGGCCCGGGGGGAGGTGTCTGCAGAGGACATTGCGCGGAGGCGGAGCGGGGCCCAGGGAGGATCCGCCCGGCGAGGCGGGGCTGGGGCCTCCATGGCGGAGTGGGGCCGAGGTGAGGGCCGGCCGGGTCTGGGGGTGTCCGGGGTGCGGGGTCTCGGCGGGGGAACGATCCCGCTGCGCTGGAGGGGGTGCGGGACGCGGTGGCTGCCCCGGGGAGCGGCCCGGGGGAGGCGGAGCCGGGAGAGCCTCGGGAGGGCCCCGGGAGGCCCGAGCGGGCCAAGTGCCCCCGTTTTTGCCGGGTTCACCCAGATCTCGCCCGGGAGGCGCCGCTGGGACGCGGAGCTGTTGGCAGCTCGGGCCACGTGGCGGGGTTGCTGACCCGGCCCGTCTGGGGACACTTTGGGGACAGCTTGGGCTGCTTTTGTCGGGGTGTTCGGGAGCGTTTCGTGGCGTGAACCCCGCCAGGCGGAGGCGGCAGCGGCCGCCGTGGGCAGGCAGAGTCCGGTCGGGCAAGCAGCGCATCACCTGCCACGTTGAGTGAGCAAATATTGAACGTTCATCCCCCTCTTCCTCTTCCCCGCCCCAGGGCAGAGCCCGAGCGCCATGGAGGACATGCTGGATGTGGAGAACAAGCGCATGGCCGACAGCCTGGCCAGCAAGGTCACCAGGCTGAAGTCGGTGAGTCTCCGGGCTCACATTGGGTGCGGGGCGGTTATCGAGGCTGTGACGTGCCCACGGTCAGCACCGAGGGCTTCCCACCCGCTCAGGACCCCGTGCTGGTGGTGGCACAACAGCTTCATGACCCTCTGCTGGTGGTGGCACAACAGCTGTCGCCTGCTTGATGCAGTTCCACTTTAGAGGTTCAGTGACATCATCTGATGGGAACAACAGGGGGTTTGTGGCACCAGGGCAGGGGTTTCAGCACAGAAACATAAACCAGGGGTACTGCTAAACACAGCTCCTTGGGAAAAGTGAGGATCAAAAGGCAGGTAAATTATCTTTGAAGCATGCACATCGCTAAATAGTGTCTTAAAGATAGCCCAGTCTCAACAGCAAATCCTTTGGATAGAGCTTTACAGACATCAGTGACTTGAGGAGTCAGGAAGACTCTGCTGCTGTGTCCCAGTGTTTACGTCTCCTGTCCTAGATGGGAATGTTTCAAGCAGTCAAACTGTTTTCAGCACCACAGATCTGAGAGTTCAACAGCCTGAAAATGAGAACGTAGCTGAGCATCCCCTGTCTGTGTGTGTAGGAGGTGGGGAAGCAGCAGCAGCTGGCTTGTCTAAGGTGCATTTCAAGGGTTACCAGCACTAGGTGGGGTTCTCCTCATGTTGGAGTCTCTCTCTCCATTAAAAGCTCATTGGTACCTGTTTCTTGCCCTGTGCAGCTGGCTCTGGACATCGACAAGGACGCTGAGGAACAAAACCGGTACCTGGACGGCATGGTAAGAGAGGGTGAGGGGCAGGAAGCACTGCCTGTGTCTCACCTGACCGGGCAGCTCCCCTGCTAAGTTTTGTTCTGCAGGAGGCTCCTCAGGGCTCTCCCCCTGCTGCTGACTCCTCTGCTGACTCCTCCCTCCCTCTGCTCTGCCCTCAGGACTCGGATTTCCTGAGCGTGACCGGGCTGCTGTCGGGCAGCGTCAAGCGCTTCTCCAGCGTGGCGCGCTCGGGCCGGGACAACCGCAGGCTGCTGTGCTCCGTGGCTGCAGCACTCGTCCTCCTCTTCCTCATCTGCTACTATCTCGTGTCCAAAGCAGGCACCTGAGCTGGCTCTGCGGGCTCCACAGACACAAACCCACCCTGACCCACGGGCCCGCTGGGCGCCTCGCGCAGCCTGCCCCGCCGCGGGGGCTTCGGGAGGTGCCCCCCAGGGAGCTCTGCTGTCCACCCGCCCCGTCCTCGTGCTGGCTGCTCAGGCTGCTCCTGAGGGAACCAGCTACACGGAGTTACACACACAACAGCATCTGACGTGGTTCCCCTTGTGGTCCGTGTCCCACAGACAATTCAAGGGCCAGTTTTGTTACTGTCACTGGGCACTGGGCTGGGGAGGTGTGAAGATGAAACCAGACCCTGATGGTCCTCCAGAGTTTGGGGTGCTGAGGGGTGAGATTTGGAAGCAGGAATGTGTGACATTCCAGTGTCCCCTTGGCTGCCACCGGGACAGTGTCCCCTTGGAGGCTGCAGTGCAGAGCTGACCCCTCATAAAAGGTGGATCTGAAGCTCCTGGTGGAGGGTCCCTGGCACAGTTGGGGCTGCACGGGGGGTGGGGTGGGTTTGCTTTTTCTCTTGTAAATAAAGCTCTGGGTTTAGAACTTCCTGCTCAAGAGTTTTTTTCCCGGTGCTTACGTGTTCTCAGGGCTAAATACCCCAGCCCAGTCAATCCCTTGTGCTGCCTGAACTGCAGAGAAGCTGCTGCCTCAGCACCCAACTGAGAAACAGCAGGTGCTCGGTGAGCGGGGACACGGAGCTCGGAGCTGTCATCTGTCCATCTGCCCATCCATCCGTCTGTCCCGTGGGGGATGTGAAAGCAGGAGAAAAGCAGCTGAGGGGTGGGCAAAACACATCCCCCCAGGGTGTTTGTCACAAACCAGGGACGTGCCGAGACGGCCGGGCAGAGCAGGCCCAGCTGAGCTGATGTCCCTGCCCCAGAGACCCCCTCCCCAGCACCTCATTGGCCAGCCCTGGAGGAGATGGCAGCTGGAGGGCGACAGGAGGTGCCGGGGGCTGTGACGCGTCCCCAGGCGCCCGGGACCCGCCATCCAGGGGGTCGCACACCCTTGAGAGAACGGTTTGTCTCCGCGACGGACGGAGGGGTCGTGCCAGGCCGGCGCGGGGGGGGGGCCGAGCCCCCCGGGGCCGCCATGACGGCGCGGGCGGAAGTGACTCTCAGGAGGCCGGAAGTGGCAGTCGGAGAGGCCGGAAGTGTCGGTGGGGAGGCCGGAAGTGACGGTCTGGAGGGCGGAAGCGGCGGCGGAAGCGATGGCGGAGCTGGAGGCTGCGGGGAGTGGGGCGGGCGGCAGCCCCGAGGCCGGGAGCGGCGGCGGGAGCAGCGGCGGGCGGGGGGGGCGGGGGCGTCACCCGCCCCCGCCGACATCGACGGGCCCAACTTTGACCCGGAAGCTTTCCTTGCTAAGGTGACCTTTGACCCCACGGTGACCTTTGACCACAAAGTGACCTGACCTACCCCCACCCCATGTCATAGTGGAGCCCCCGCCCTTCGGACACCCCCACGCCAGGCAGGGACCCCTGTTTGGGACCCCTTTAAACTGACCCCTAAAGGGACCCCGATGGGCACCCCATGCGCCCGGCTTGGGGGGGCGGCTGAGGACCCCAGGAGGGCCGCAGAGGACAGAGGGAGGCCCCTGGGGGGACATTCCCAGACCCCAGGGGGCAGCTGGGACTCTGAGGGGAGAGCTGCTCACCCTGGCAGGGCCCTGCGGGGTGGGGTGGGTGTAGTTGAGGACCTCAGGGGGGCAACGAGCGGGTGCAGGGGACCCGCGGGGGATGGGGGGGCAGTGGTGGCACTGCTGCCCCCCTCCAGGTGCGCCAGGAGTGCCCGCTGGGGCAGCTGCTGGCCCGCGAGGCGGCGCTGGGCCGGGAGATCCGTGCGCTGGACAGTGACATGCAGACCCTGCTCTACGAGAACTACAACAAGTTCATCTCCGCCACGGGTGAGCACCCCACGGGGAGGGGTCCCGGGCGCCGGGGGGGCACCACAGACCAGGGGTCCCGAGCAGTCGAGGGACCCCCCGGGCACCTCGTTCCTCGTCCCCAGACACCATCCGAAAGATGAAGGTGGATTTCCGACGCATGGAGGCGGAGATGGACGAGCTGGCAGCCAACATGGCCGCCATCAGCACCTCCAGCGCCCGCGTCAGCGCCGCCCTGCAGGACCGGCACCGCCGCGGCGCGCAGCTGGCGGGTATGGGGGGCCCTGGGGGGGAGGTCTTGGTGCCTGGGGGCAAATCTTGGGGGGCAGAGAAGCCTTGGGGGGCAGGTGTTGGCACTTGGGGGGCAGATCTGGGGGCTGAGGGGACTTTGTGGGGCAGATCTTGTGGGCAGGGGTAGATGGGAGGGGGTGGGGGGCTTTTGGGGACAGGAATGGGGGTTATGGGGCAGCACTGGGGGCTGGATAATGTCAGGGGAGGCTGAGGGGTGGGGCCAGGGGGCTGGAGGGGCCCCAGGGGACAGGGAGGGGGGTTATGGGGCAGCACTTGGGGCTGGGGAGGCTGAGGAGAGGGTCCAGGAGCTGAGGGGCAGGGCCAGGGGCTGGAGGGACCCCAGGGGACAGGGATGGGGGTTATGGGGCAGGACTGGGGCTGGGTAATGTCAGGGGAGGCTGAGGGGTGGGTCCAGGGGGCTGGAGGGACCCCAGGGGACAGGGATGGGGGTTATGGGGCAGCACTTGGGGCTGGGGAGGCTGAGGAGAGGGTCCAGGAGCTGAGGGGCAGGTCCAGGGGCTGGAGGGACCCCAGGGGGACAGATCCAGCTCCTGGCCCTGCACCCAGGCTGCACCGGCGCCTGACCGCCCCGTCCCCGCAGGGGTGCAGGCGCTGCTGCGGAAGCTGCAGTCGCTGGTGGAGGTGCCGGGGCGGCTGCTGCGCTGGGCGGCGCCGGGGGCGGATCCTGCGCGGGCACTCCGCTGCCACGCCCGCGCCCGGGCCGTGCTCCGCCACTACCGACACCTGCCCTCCTTCCGCGCCATCGAGGACGAGAGCCACGCCATCATGGCCGAGCTGGCACAGCGCCTCCGCGCGCGCCTACGGTGCGTCCGCCCCGCAGCACGCGGCGCCGGGGAGCAGGCTCTGGGGAGGGACACTCTGGAGGCTACTGATGACAGCTCTGTGAACTGCCCTTTGGTGGGGGGAGGTTCACTCTGGAGACTACTGATGACAGCTCTGTGAAGTGCCCCTTGGCGAGGGGAGGTTCACTCTGGAGTCTAATGATGACAGCTCAGTGAAATGGCCTTTGGTGAGGGGAGGTTCACTCTGGAGACTAATTATGGCCATTCCAGTACAGCCTTCTTGGGTGGGTAGTGGTTGTGGTCCATTGACTCTGAAACCTACTGACAACAGCTGTAGGGGGCAGCTCTTCAAGGGATCTGAGCTGTTAAGTCTTGCACGTAATGATAACAGCCCCTGACAAACATTGGTGGGCAGGGGGTTGTTTACCCTGGAGCATACTGAAGGCAACCTCAGGAACTCAGTGGTAAAGGGGGTGACGACCAGGACGTTGTGGTGATAGTGTAAACTCTGGAACCTGCTGATGGTCAGTGAGGTTTTTATTGCTGTAACCACCGTTACCTGTGGAATGTGATGATGCTGTGAAGTATTTTTCCCCCTGAGTAATCAGCATTTACTCTGAAGCCTACTGATGACTTTTATCGCTTATTCCCTGTTTTCTCACCTCGTCAATCTGGCACTTCCCACCACCCTGAGTGACCACCTCGTTTCCCCTGCTCCCCCCCAGGGATGAGACCTTGGACCCCAAGGAGCTGACGGAGTGTGTGGAGATGCTGCTGCAGCTGGAAGAGCCGCCCGAGGAGCTGTGTGAGGAGTTCCTGAGCCACGCCGGTGCCCGCCTCGAGGCCGAGCTGGCAGCGCTGGAGGCCGAGCTGCCCCCGGCCACCCCCTCTGCCACCGCTGCTGCCACCACCACTGCTGCCACCACCGCTGCTGCCGCCACTGCTGCAACCACCACCGCTGCCACCACCGCCGCTGCCACCACGCCGCCCCCGCCCTCCGACATCCTCGACTTCGTCGACCGCGGCAGCTCGACCTTCGTGGGCACCCTGTGCCTGCTGGCCACCTCCTACCGCAGCCTCTTCGAGGGGCGGCCGGGGGCGGGCGACGGCCGCCTGGAAGCCTTCGCCGCCGGGCTGGCCTCCCGCTACTTCCAGCTGCTGGAGCGGCGCCTGGCGCTGGAGCGGGGCCTGGGCGACACCTCGCTGCTGGTGCGGGCGCTCGATCGCTTCCACCGCCGCCTGCGCGCCCTGCTGCAGCTGCTGCCCACCGCCGGGGCCGAGGCGGGCGCCGCGCTGGTGGCCCGGGCGGCCCGGGAGCGCGTCGACCGCTACCTGCGGGCGCTCCAGACCTTCTTCCTGGGGTGCCTGGGCGACGTGCGCCAGGCGCTGGCCGCTCCCCGACCCCCTGGCAAGGAGGGGCCCGGCCTGCCCGACCTGCTGGCCACGCTGGCATCCTCCGTCCTGGGCCAGCTCAAGGCCGTCCTGGCCTACGTGCAGCTCTTCACTGCCAGGGACGTGGCCTTCGCCAGCCTGCCCTACTTTAAGGTGGGCTGTGGGGTTGCTGGGGTTGGCACGGGGAAGCTGGGGGTCACTGGGGCAGTCTGGAGTTGGTACCAGACAGCTGGGGGGTCACTGGGATTGGCATGTGGCAGTTGGAGGGTCACTGAGACAGTCTAGGGTTGGCATGTGGTAACTGGGGGGGCACTGGGGCAGTCTGGGGTTGGTACCAGGCAGCTGAGAGGTCACTGGGGTTGGCATATGGCAGCTGGGGGGTCACTGGGGCAGTCTGGGGTTCACACGGGGCAGCTGAGGGGGTCACTGGGGTTGGCATGTGGCAGTTGGGGGGTCACTGGGGCAGTCTGGGTTGGCGCGGGGCAGTCTGGGGGCCAGTGGGGTGGTTTGGAGCTCGCACAGGGTGGATTGTGGCTGCCCAGGGTGGTACATCTGGGGCACCACGCCCCGCTCCTGTCCGCAGGGGGAGTTCTGCGTGGAGGCCGTGCGCGAGGGGCTGGTGGTGGCCTTTGTGCGCTGGCTCTGCCGCACCGCCCGGGGCTTCGCCGACGGCCCGGCCGAGAGAGGGGCCCCCGCTGCCCCCCCAGCCCTGCTGCTGCTCCTTGCCCGCCTCTGCCTCGACTACGAGGCCACCACCATCAGCTACATCCTCACGCTCACCGACGAGCAGTTTCCCCCCCAGGTGAGCCCCAGATGCTGAACCAGTTGGCCCCACAGTGCCCCTGAGGGGACCCTGAACGTCCCCAAGGTGTCGCAGCACCGCTCTGCGTCCGTTCAGGACAGGGTGGGTACCCTGCTGAGCGTGGAGGCATCAGGACATTCCACCTGTGTTCCTGAGTGGACCTACAATCTTCTGATTATCCCCAAAATGTCCCCAAGAGGCTTCCAAGTGACCCTGTTGCACCTCAGACAGCCTCAAGTTCCTCTGTGGCCCTGTACCCACCCGGGACGTGGTGGTGGGGATGATGGCATGGGTGGGGGTTTGCCTTTGTGTGCCCCAGATATCCTTGTGGGACCCCAGAATGTCCCCAAGTCCCTCCCTGTGCCCTGCTTTCACCCCACATCTACCCAGGATGGCAGAAAGCTCCTCACCTGTGCCAGTGTCTCTCAGATGCCCTCACGGCCACCTCCGTGTGTCCTCAGGGGCATTCTCAGCGTCCCCCAGGTGCCCCAGGGAGGCGGCGCTGCTGCGACGGGGGGCGCGGAGAGCACCCTGCGTGCCCCGTGCCCGGAGGCTGTCCCAGCAACGCTGCCTCCCCCGCAGGACGCGGGCCCGGCGGTGACCCCGGGGCCGGCGCTGTGCGCTGAGGCGCGGGGGGCGGCGCAGCGGCTGCTGGACCACTACGTGCAGGTGCAGGGCGCGGCGGTGGCGCAGATGCTGAGGAAGAGCGTGGAGACGCGCGACTGGCTGGGCACCGTCGAGCCCCGCAACGTGCGCGCCGTCATGAAGCGCGTGGTCGAGGACATCACCGCCATCGACGTCCAGGTGGGGGCTGCTCCGGGGGCTGGGGGTGGGTGAAGACCCCCGAGGACTTCTCCTGTCCCAGAGGGTCCCTGGAGTAGCCTCAAGGTGCCCGTGAGGCTCTCGAGGGCGTTACCAGGGGTGGGACCCCCAGAGGGCTCGGGAGGGAGGGGCTGGAGTCCCTGAGGGGACACGAGAAGATGCCGCGGGTTGCCCTGTTGTTCCTGAGCATCTCTGGGGGTTCCAGAACTGAGGTTCCCGGGTGGCTATGGGGGTCCCAGGGGGTGCTCTGGGTGCCCTCAGGACTGCCAGCACTAAGGGGTGTGCTGCCACAGGTGGGACAGCTCTTCGAGGAGGGCGTGCGGCGGGCACAGAGCAGCGACTCCAGCCGAAGGGCCTTCTCTGTCTACAGCAGCTCAAGGGCACCCGGGCGCTATGCCCCCAGCTACACCCCCAGGTCAGACCTGCCCCCCGGTCACCCCAAGTCACCCCAGGACACCCCAGAGCCCCCCAGCCACCCCTGGGTGACCCTGCAGTAACCACTGCGTCTTCCCCTTGACCCTCTTGATCTCTCCAAACTGTCCCGATGTCCCCCCAACACTGTCTCAGCATCCCCTGGCTGTCCCCAAGCTGTCCCAGTGTCCCCCGATGATCCCAAAATGTCTCTGTGTCCCTGACTGTCCCTCTGTCACTGTCCCTAGTGCTCCCATGGACACCCACCTGCTCAGCAACATCCAGAAGCTCTTCTCTGAACGCATCGACATCTTCAGCCCTGTGGAGTTCAACAAGGTGAGGCACTGGAGAGCAGTGTCCCCACATCCCGTGTGTCAGCAGTTGGGTGACCAGGGTGGGTGTCCTGGGAGCTGGTGGCCTGGAGAGCAGTGTCCCTACATACCATGTGTCAGCAGTTGGGTGACCAGGATGGGTGTCCTGGGAGCTGGTGGCCTGGAGAGCAGTGTCCCCACATCCCCTTGCAGATGCAGCTCGGGGCCTTCCCACCCAGGAGGCATCCCCGTGTCATGTGTCCCTCTGTCCCCGCGGCAGGTGTCTGTGCTGACGGGGATCATCAAGATCAGCCTGAAGACGCTGCTGGAGTGCGTGCGGCTGCGGACCCTGGGCCGGTTTGGGCTGCAGCAGGTGCAGGTGGACGGGCACTACCTGCAGCTCTACCTCTGGCGCTTCGCTGCCGACGAGCGGGTGGTGCAGGGGCTGCTGGACGAGGTGGCTGCCAGCGCTGCCCACCGCTGCCTCGACCCCGTGCCCATGGAGCACAGCGTGGTCGAGCTCATCTGCGAGCGCGGGTAGGACGTGGCACGGGGGGGTGGGGGACAGCTGTGGCACCAGGGACATCTGTGGCACCGAGGGACAGCTGTGGCACCAGGGACTGCTGTGGCACCAGTGGACATGCCTTAGGCCCTGTTCTTCATCTGGGGACAGACCCTACCCCAGAAGTCTCCACACATACCCAGGAACGTTCCATGTGTCCCACCCATATTGCAGCACCCACGGATGTCCCGTGTCCCCACGCATGGCAACATGCAGGGGCATCCCCTGTCCCCCCAACCCATCCAGGATGACCATCATGGTCACCCCACATCATCAACCCCCAGCCCTGGTAACACCCCGCATTGTGCCCCCACCCTGGTGATACCCTCAGCATGTGCTGTCACCCCGTGTTGTCCCTGCAGCCCCCAGTGACACACCACAAATGTGGCATCCCCTCGTACCCAGGAGCCCCCCAGGCACAGCCCCTTTGTCACAGTTGGGGGCAGTAAATAAAATACATGTGAACTGCACTGTGTGTCCAGGCCTGAGGTGGGGACAGGACACAACAGGGACAGGCACCGGGAGCCAGGGAGCAGGGGGGGTGGGGAGGGGTAAGTGGGTCACAGAGATGCCACCTGTGTCCCTGGGCACTGCGAGGGGGTCCCGAGGTGAGGGGGGCAGAGATGGGAGCACAGCACTGCCCTGGGTGTGCAGTGGGGCAGGGCTGTGCTGGAGGAACCCTCCACCTCGGGGGTTCCCACCTCTGGGCTGGGGGTGTCCACAGGGCTCAGGGACAGCCCCCCTGGCAGGGGTTACAACAGGGAATGACACCAACCCATCCCAGCAAGGACTGGCAGCCGTGGAAGGGAACCTACTAATGGTCCCAAACCATGAAAGCCAAGGACTGGAAACCTTAATGGGCACCACCAAAGCACTGAGAACAGCTGGGGTCATTAACATAGAGCCACGAGCCCCTGGGGACACAAAACAGGACTTGACAGCACTTGTGGAGAAGAAATTGTTCCTCAGCTCCAACCTCAACCTCCCCTGGGCAGCTTGAGACCAGTTCCTCTTGTCCTGTCCCTTGTTCCTTAGGAGCAGAGCCCGACCCCACCCTGGCTCTTGACCAGATTCCAGGGGCAGC
Source organism: Ceyx cyanopectus (assembly GCA_013401355.1). Taxonomy (NCBI): domain Eukaryota; kingdom Metazoa; phylum Chordata; class Aves; order Coraciiformes; family Alcedinidae; genus Ceyx; species Ceyx cyanopectus. The sequence goes on along the minus strand of VYZU01015710.1, from coordinate 3,002 downwards.
CTCCCCAGTGCCCAGTGCAGGGGGATGATCCCTGCCCTGCTCCTGCTGCCCACCTCAGTGCCACAGCCAGGCTGCTGGTGGCCTCCACCCTGCCAGCGCAGGGTGTTGTGGTCACTCTATTTCCAAGCTGCAAGGTGCAGGGGTTCAGCTTGGAAAGCTCAGGAAGGTTTTGCCACCAGCTGTCCTGGCAGAAGCTTGTCCTCATTTCCACATCCCTGGAGCTGATCCCGCTGGGAGGGAACAAAGTGCCCTGGCAGTGAGGTGGGATTTTCATGTTCTGGTTTTCACAAAGAATGGGTAGCATTCTATTTTGAGTGTGAATGTCAGATTTGCCTCAATTAGTGACAAGCAGCTTAATGAGGTCTGCGATGAATGGGAGGGGAGGACTCCCTTCCATGGCCTGTGCCTCCTGCCATTATCTCCATGCTGGCACTGAACACCCCCACCCTGCTGCAGGGACACCTCGGTGCCAGGGGGTGGTGGCACCGCTCCCACCACGCAGGGTACTCTGCCTGGCATCTTGTTCTTGGTCTCTGTGCAGGCTGCCCAGAGGAGCCTCCTGCCCTGGAGGTGCTCAAAGCTGCCTGGCTGTGGCCCTGGGCTCCAGGTTGTGCTGCAGGGAGCCCTGAGCCAGGGAACACCCGAGGCCCCTCTGCACCCAGCTGATGACCCAGTGAATCTCCCAGCTGGGTGCTGACAATTCTGCTCCTCAGGGGCTTGGTGCCCCCCAAAGGGGACTGAAAACATCACCTACCCCGCTCCCCATCACCCCGGGATAAGACAACTCCCCTTAAAAGATGCAAATAAGCCTGAAAAGGCTTAATGTTAAATACAATTTTAAAAATAAGCCTGAAAAGGCTTTATTTTATTGTCCCTGAAAAGCCCCGTGGTGGTTCTGGAGGTTTGGAAACGTGAAGCCCTCAGCTGCTGAGCTGGATTTTCAGCGTAAGCTACTTAGAGTCATTTGGGGATTTGTCTGAAAGTGTTTGGTTTTTGTGCTTTCCTCCTGGTGATTCTGGCAGCAGTCGGGTCACTGAAAACCATTTCAATTAATAATATTTTCAGGCTAATCCCTGAACAATCAGAAGATAAAATCTGGGTACAGACTTCACAGGAAGGTGCCCCATGGGGAGTGGCAGCTGTAGAGCACTGCCCTGTGCCACTGAGAAGGGGAGGAGGTGAAAGCACCAGGATTCAGCATCTGCTTCATCACCAGCCTGTCCTCTGGCCCAGCACAGCCCCTGGTGGGGACTGCGGGGTTTCTGCCCAAGGGACAGCCCAGCCAGCACCACAGGCCCCTGGGGTGGGGTCTGCTGGTCCCCCCTCCAGGGAAAGGATCAGAGGGCAGCTGAGACAGGCTCAGCAGGGCTACAAACCATGAGCAGCACCTTGTGCTGCTTTGGCATCACTGGAGCCTTGGGTTTAGTCTTCCACCCAGGGGTAAGTGCTGGACTGAGGGAGGAGATGGGTACAAATCCCTTGGGATGCACACCCCCCCTGCCAGCTCCTCTGCCCTGTCTGCTCCCCTTCCCTGCAGCACAAAGCCCACATGATGCCAGCTCCACTGTGGCACCTGCAGGGCAAGTGTCATTTCTGCACGGGGCTGGGGGCAGCTGGGAGGGTCATTTCCCTGGTGAGAACTGGTTGAGGGGTTCTTGGTTTGGGCCAAGTCCTGTTTTCTGCAGCTGTCCCAGCCCAGGGCTGAGGCAGCAGCATGGGCAGGAGAAAATTCAGCATGAGGGTCTCTGCAGACACAGCTCTAGGGCACTGACCTTCATTTCGGGGCACCCTTCCTGCTTCTGCTGTAGGGAAGGGACCCTGGAAATGAAGCTGTTGGTGTTTCAGTGAGTTACTGCTGGTTCCCCATCACCTGCTCACGTGGTGCCTGGACAGCCCCAGGTGTGTGTCCGTGGAGCCCAAGCCAGGCACAACCTGCCCTTGAATCACCCCATCCAGACTCACCCCTGCTTTTACTGCTGCTTTCCTGGAGCACGTGAAGTTTGAGACTTCAATTAACTTTAAAGGATCACAGTCACCATGTAGGATCAATCCCATTTCTCTCTTCGGGATCATTTGGCTCCAGCTGTTTTCTCTGGTTTCAGAGAGATCGAATCCATCAGGAAAACCCAATACAGACAGATTATGAGCAGCAGCCAAGCTCCCCCCTTGGGAAACGCTGCTTCCCGCTTGCCCTTGTTACTGGGCTGGGGAGGTGCTGAGCTGAGCATAGGCAGCCTGGGCAAGAGGAATAAAAATCCAGAGAAATACCTGAAATCAAGAGTGAAAATCACTTTACAATCCCCAGGCTGCAATTTCTTGCGATTTGTACCTGTGAATTTTGTGTTTTTAAACCCCAGAGCTCCCCTGGTGCTGTGACTGAGCTCCTGGCTCCACCTGGTGATGGCTTTCTGAGTATTTTCTCACACAGCCAGGGAAGTGTGGGGCTGTAGGTCAGTTTGTGTTCCTGGGAATGCATCCCCACACCAAACCACCCCCCTCCCAGCTTCCAGGAACAAAAGAAGTGAATCTAGTCAGCAAATTCCACAGCGTTACCAAAGCACCGGCACCTCCCACCACAGGGTCACAAAGCTCTTCCCAGCAGGAACATTCCTGCCTTCAGGACAGAGTGAAAGCACTCCGGACAGACCCGAGATGCTGGTGGTTTTCTAACAAAAGCCAGGAGTCCAGACAAGCAGCCCAGAGATGGCTTAACTCATTTTTATCAAACTGTCTGACATTCAGCTTTAGTTTTTGCCATTTCAAGCAGGTTTTTACAGGAGTATGTTCATTCCAAGGTACAAAACTCAACCTACACCCCCCCCACCCCACCCCGTACAACCATCTCAGACAAAGGCAGACCCAGGGACAAGCACCCAAAGGGTTAAAATACACCATCCCATTGCTTTAGACTCCTGCTCACAGCCAGCTCCTTGGCTCCAGGGACCCAGGAGGCTCTGCACAGAAAGTTCCTCCCTCCCTCCCACTGCAGCCACAAGGGCTCG
>VYZU01015709.1:0-36202 GCA_013401355.1 Ceyx cyanopectus | reverse complement strand
GTTGGAAATTGGTCTCCTATTAATAATTTAAAAAAAAAAAAAGTGATAAAAGACTCTGATCTTGCCAGTGTCATAAGTAATGTCACTTAGTAAAGTGAGTGGCACTAGCTGTAGGCTCAGATATGCCAATTATAATTAAAGCCATTATTTTCAAATACAGTTCAGTTTATTCCTGGAGAAAAGTAAAGAGAATTTTAGAGTGACAAATCTCTCTGGAAAATGCAAACTTAACGAAAAGTCTGTGTACTACCTAGAATAATATGATTTCAGGTTTGAAATCAATATTATGTTAAAACATATTCTTTAAAATGAGTGTTGACCCACCTAACATATTGTACAACATTAGAATATGTATGTGCCTGTCAGAATCATCTTGAGAAAGGAAAAGATGACTTACAAGGCAGAAGTGACATTTAGTTCTTAGATCAACAGCCTTCAAACATCTGTAGTATGGTTTTCATAAAAGTACTGAACCATTATCCATTGCAAATCTGATGCCTTTTCATAGCTTTCTAGAGAGGTAACCTGATTTTCAAGAATTAAAACCAAAGATTGTGCTCTAAAAATATAGCCAGTGAAGCTGTCTTCTTTTTCAGGCAATTATAGTCTGCTAACAGATAGCAAATTATTGATAAAACTGAGGGTTTGGGTATTTACTTACAGCACTGTACAGATAATAGTTGTATTTTTAAAGCCAGATAATGCTTCAAGACACCAACCACTCTTGGTGGGTTTCTTCCCTAAAATGAATGGGATTGTCAGAGATGACCCATGGGGAAATATAAAACCCAGCCACCGAGTAGCTCCCCTGAGCTGTGAAAGCAGCTTTAAGGCTAGAACAAAAGCCCCAAGAAGTGGAAGGTGTGCAGAGCATCAGGCAATCTCCCAAGTGCCCTGATCCCTCTACTGCTAGGTATGTCCTGGAGGAACAGTTTGGGGCTGCAGCTGCTCTGCAGATGCAGCTCCAATCACTGAGAACCCAGAACTGAAGGTTAACTGGCAGATGATAAAACAGAAAATTTTGTTACTGACCTTTGCCTGCTAATGAGCGTGTCAGTCCTGCTCACATCCAGAGGTGGTGTTTCTCGTATTCTGGCCTTCTTTTAGGTCCATTTGCATTAGGTGAAGGTGCACTTGTTCTTGCAGGCATTTGTTCAACTGCCTGCCCTGCTGCTGGACACCAAAGATTACCCTGAAAACTGACTATGGTGCAATGATCTGAGGTCTAATGTTAACACAAGGCATAGATAAAATTCCTGCTTGCACTGCAGGTGACTGGGATCTAAGCAAGAAAAGTTGCTGTAGCTGATTTTTTTTTTCTTTTTTGTGTACTGCACTAGGCAGCTATTTTGTCATTATTGGCAGTCTTAAAATCTTGGCTTTGATTTCTGCCCTGTAATCTTGTGTCGATGTCCTTTATGTTCCCAAACCCTCTGTTTAAAAGTGTTTCCATTTGATATGATTAATAGCTCTTGTGCATGATCTCTATTTAGGATTCAAAGCTCAATTTCAAATATTTTTTGCACTTCTGGTGGGTCTTGCTGGGATAAATTAAGCCTATTTTTCCCCTGATTGCTTCGTTGGATCTCTTTGTAACTTCACCTTGTATTCCTTTCTGTTCAATACTTTTCGAAGTACTGAGAGTTTAAAGAGGTACAATAAATCCCAGATCAGTTTTTAATGACCATGGTAAGCCTGCTTGTAATATGTCAGTAAGCTGAGCCTAAAAGCCAATGGGGAATAGGCCATTTCTGCCTTAGTAATTGCCTCCACAGAAAGATTTATAATGTCATTATCTGAATCTACAAGAAATAACTCATAGAGCTGAAATACCCTAAAAAAATATTACAATTCTCTTAAAATCTAGTCATTCATAAATGCTAAATCATAAAACTTTTTTCAAGATGTTTTATGTTAAAAATAAAACACAGTCAAAATAGAAATGTACTTTTCTTAATCAGATTTTTCATTCTTTATGTATCTGTTTTCCGTGCTGTAGTTTGGGCAGAAGAATGGTGCAGTGCACAGCCCAGATCTGGCACTGTGCTGCTGAAAACACAAACGAGTCCTGAAAAACCACAAAGAGGAAGCACATTCCCAGTCATTTTTCTTTATTTGTGTGTGATTCCGGGGGGAAGAGGGTTAGTTAGCACTGCAATAAAATTAATTTCAGCAATAAAAATCACTCCCCCCTTCTCCTTCCACCAGTTTCCCATGAAAAGCCACACTAAATGTCCTGATAAATGTACTGCAGTACTGGTTTAAGCCATTTCAGCCAGCTTCCTTCGCCCTTAGCATTCCCCAATCAGAAGATATCATTCATTTCTTTCAAAAAGCAGGAAATGTACTCTTCAATTTGTCTGGTGTTTAATAAAGTGCTAGAATTACCATAGCTACCCTCATCTTCTGATGCTTTTATACACTGTGAGATTTATACTAATTTCAACCAGGCTATATTCTTCAGTGTAGAAAGCTTGTACGCTTAAAAGGGCACTGTCAGTGTGCTTCCCCCCACCTCTTTTTAAATTTATTTTTTTTTTATTTAAACCATGAGTGCCTATAAAGTAGGACCCAATTTCTATTTCCCTTTTTTTCTATTTTTTCCTATTTTTTTTCATGCTGTTTGTCCTGTGTTTGTGTAAATCTGATTGTTGTTTCTGAGCAGTTTGCCATGGATGCTTTTTAAATTATTTTTCATTCATTACTTAAATATTATTCACTGACATTTCTGGAGATGCACTGTAATGCAGTTGCTTCAATTCAGCTGAGTGATTCCTAAAAATCTGAGAAATTTCTTGTCTGATGCAGTTAAAATTACACTTTTCCAGGGTCCATATCTGCTCTTAGACTGTAAATTATAGAGGATAACACTCCCTTAAAGCATGGCAGTTCTGTTATTAACTTGAATAGGTCCAAGATTTTATCCCATGTCCCATACACTTCAGAACACAGACATTTTTAAAAGTAATAAATTATTACTCATTTTTAGTGAGCATTAAAAACGTGCAGGTTCTTTGCTCTAAAGAAATGAGCTCCCTGAAAAGAGAAATTATTTCCCAGTCAGGGCACTCCAGTTGTCATAATGACACCTGACTTTAAAAGGTCTCTGAAAACAATGCTGACACATTTATTTCCTGAGTTTAAAAATGATTTATAAGCAAAGGGATGTGTGCTTCTGCCTCTGGTTCTGTATATCAATTCTTATCAATATTAGTGGGAATAGTCCTTTTACACAGAGATCAAAATACATTGTAATACACCTATCACCTGTGAGTCTCTACTGTATGCCTTCTAGCTTTACTTTTAAATCTTTCCCTGATTCTGAGGCAATGTGATGTGCGGTTTTCAGCACTGAGCTCTCTGAAAAAGTCAGTGACAACTAAATGAAACTGGAATTTTGGAGTAGTCTGTCTTAAGTTGATGTGTTTAGGAAAGAAAAAAACAAAATCAGGTCTCCTGTGGAGATGCCTATTTTCCTTAAGAGCTGCTGCACACTGAGTACAGTTAGATTTCTAATTTGAAGTAAACTTGATTCATTGTTGATTATTAGCTTTTAAACCTAATCTGGATTGAGATCAGAGTATAGCAGCTAAAAATAAAAATCCTTGCACTGAATCTAAAAGCCTCTGAAAGAATTGCATCCAAAGCAAGTTGACAGTCTGGACAGAGCCATCTTGGGCCACATCCTTAAACTGGAGGAGTATATATTCTCTTTCATCAGGATGGTTGATAATAGGATTGTAGCAGAGAGAACCAAACCACAATGAAGGATGAAAGAATATCGAAATATCCTTTTGCTCCTTTTGTTAGAAACTCATTCTGTAAGAACCATCATGAAATAATGAATTGAGGTTGGTTAGGATTAGTCTCTGGTTATTCACTTGGTGCCATGCTGCTTCACTATTGTACATAGCAAATGTTTCCTGACAGGCTAACTAGGAATAATAAAGGGATAAAGGACTCTGGTGACATACTGAATGTTACAATTGTTATTCCTGTTCTCTAAATGTGGTTTACCTTTGGCAGTGTCAGAGGTGACTATTCTCAGAGCCCAAGCAAATAGAAGGATAAGCTGCTCAAGATGTGTGCTCATAACTGCTGCACCCAGTGCTACTCTCCTGAGATGTCTGCCCATGTGAAGCCCCACTGAAGCTTTTGAGACACTGTAGGTGTGCAGCGTGGAGCATTGTCCCTTTGCAGGAGTTATTGGGGGGTGTGGGGTGTGTGAAAGAGGAGTAGTTTTTATGCTTATTTATTCTCCTGTCATGAAAATCATTAGATCTTTCACATGAATCTTTCAAAAAAAGCTTGAAGTGATTATGTTTACAAGTGTATATGTGAGCTTTCCTGGGATCTGATCCATTTGTGAGCCTGAATCCAAAATACCTGCTGAAGTTAACTGCTGACTCAATACAGAGCAGTAAGGGTGTGTGTAGGCATGAGTGCTTATTTCTATCTTGTGAGGTAGATGAGCTTACTGGCTTGTGTGAGCTCACTGCTTCTGCAGCCAACATGAGAATCTGGACATATGCATGATACACTTGTTACCTTAAATCAAACTACTTTTCCTTCTCATAATTTGTCCTGTGCAATTCCTAACCAGCAGTCAGAGGCTAGGGTCTCCTTATACTACAGACTGTGGTGCTGTTAATATTTCTCTCTACTGCCATCCCCTTTTTTATCCAAGGAAGTGAGAGCTGCAAACACAAATCCTAAATCAGAAGTCTCTGAATTAAGTTGCTTGTTGGAAATATTTAAGCCAGGAAGGATAAAGGTGGATAGACCATAAGAGGGAAGGGCAGGCAATGTGCACCTACCTAAATTCCTCTGCTGCTACAGGTCCTATACAGTTAACAAATAGTTTGCTCTTCCACTTTTTCATTGTATCGTACAAATATAAACACATGCCCCCCAAAAAAATTGGGTAAAGAGTTTAAGGTTAAATAACCTTTGAATCGCTGAGAATCTGTACCTGTGTTCTGGATAATTTAAAGACCCTATTTTTATCTGACTTCTAATTTTGCATTGCAACTTTTTACTCTCAAAACTGACTTCACCAACAGAACTTGAGTTTGGATAAAGCAATCTGATACTGGCCCATGTGTAATGTCTGCTAATGAAATATAAGTGTACAGGTCAAAAGAGAAATATTTAATGGACGTGTTTACCAGTTGGTGATGGGAATGAAGGACTCGGAATATACCAAGACAGAGTAGTTAGTGAATCTGTCATACACATAAATCAGCTGCACTCCCTCTGCATTTCTAATTGTCTCCCTAAAAAGGTTTTAGTCAACCCCTTAAAAATGATGATCACACAAAGGCAATTTTATATTGCCTGTTTGCTTTTAGTTATGCAAATTTGTTCAAGAGAAATGATGTACTTGAAATGTTCTAAAATTTTTAAAACCTACAGATGTCTGTGTTTGAGAACGTAAAGGGGAAAAAAAAAGTTATCCAGACAGATATGGAAATGCACTGATTTGGAGGTCAAAGCTGAAGCCAGGTATATAAATAAAATAGGGCATTGGTCAGGGCTGTAACAGAAGACTGCTTTCATCTCTTCAATGCTTTTTTTTTAATAGTTATTCAATTTCTTAAACAGTAATTGAAATGATCTTTCCTGTGTGCCTAGACTACTCTTGAAAAGATGACTAACTTTGCAATGGTGGCTAAAGCAATGTTTAAAAAGCTTTGGAAAATCCAGACCTTCCTTCTGTGGGTAAACCTTGTTTGACTGCTTGGGTATTCAGTAAGCAGCCACCACCCTGGGGTGGTGATCCTGGTTTTGGCCTCGGATACAATACGAGCAATGCTATACTTGAAAAAGAAAAGATTGTTTTATGGTCTGTCACTGTTCAGGACACATATCTTGTTAGGCTTGGAGGCTATAAGATTAGGCATAAAGCTTTCAGTCAGGATCTTGTGTATTTGACCTTCACACTTGTCTTTCACAGCTGTCACTGCAATAGATTCAGAAGAATTAAACTAAGCGCAGCTCCTGCTGTATCTGGAGAAGCAGGTAGGGGCAGACTTCAGGAGACATCTCTGCCCACTGTCTCGAGTGGCTCATTCATGTCCACCAACCCAGGAGCACTGGGAAGTGGATTTTGAACCAGTCTGAGCTTGCCTAGGTAGACCCACCTCTCTCCTTGCTTGTGATGTTCAGCACTGAAGGCCAATTCTAGCAGAATATCCAGAGATTTACATTCCTTTCACTGTGCTGAGCCCATGTTTGGCTTGAAAAGGGCCTCAGTATCCTGACATATTCCACAACCACTAAATTAACAGAAATACTGAGGAAGGATATAAAAATCAAAACTCTGAATACAATCCAATGCTTTTTCTAGAGTTCTCATTGCCTTAAATCCGCTACAGAGCTCCTGATGGTGGCAGTGGGCACTACATGGCTCATCGTTTGTCAGATCATTTAATTTCTGTGGCTTTGCACTTAGTCTTTTGGAAAACGTCCTGCATGGTTTGATTTACAGCAATGTAGAGATGATTAAAAAGTCACTCGTTAAAAAGGTATCTTTTATTATAATTGCTAAATATTTTTTGGTGTGGTTAGTGGCTTTCACCTTTAAGATGATATATGCATGCTGGCTCTTCTCCCAGGCTGTCAAGTTAGGGCTACTGGCTCTTAGATTTGTACTGAAGTGGCAGAGGCTTTGCAGAGCTTTGCATTTTCACGTGCTTGCTTTTCTCAAGTAGAGGAATATCAGCATATTCTTCTGCATAGGGTAGAAATTGGAAACCTGGCCTTTCACTCCCAGGTACCAGTTTCCTCTCTGAACTGGGAGAAGCTTCTCCCCCTCCCTTTCACAATAGCTGGAATTGGACCTATCTGTCATAAAATATTCCAAGAGTCCTGTATAAAAAGCATTACAGAACTTCCAGACAGATGATGATCATAGGATTTAATTTACCAAACTCTGTGAAGCTGGTATTCCAAATAATAAAAAGGAAATGTTGCTGTAATATCATAACAAGCTTCTCCTTATTTCTGTCCCTACTATCTGCAGTGATCTTGGAAATGTTTTTCTTCCTCCTTTATTCCTCGAAATGATGGTGGTTCTGTGCCATGTTTGTCTACAGCTAGATTCATGAGAGGAAGAAAACTTAGTCCAGATTTTCTTCTTGGCACTACATGTGTCCCATGACTTGCCAAAGCAACTTTTGGCCAGCGCATCCTAAATATCAAAATCAGCACTTACTGGTTTTCCATGTCATCCTCATTGAGTGCTGTCTGGGGCAGGGCAGGAAGCTGCATCAGGGAACAGGTTGAAATAAAANCTCTGCATTTCTAATTGTCTCCCTAAAAAGGTTTTAGTCAACCCCTTAAAAATGATGATCACACAAATGCATTTTTATATTGCCTGTTTGCTTTTAGTTATGCAAATTTGTTCAAGAGAAATGATGTACTTGAAATGTTCTAAAATTTTTAAAACCTACAGATGTCTGTGTTTGAGAACGTAAAGGGGAAAAAAAAAGTTATCCAGACAGATATGGAAATGCACTGATTTGGAGGTCAAAGCTGAAGCCAGGTATATAAATAAAATAGGGCATTGGTCAGGGCTGTAACAGAAGACTGCTTTCATCTCTTCAATGCTTTTTTTTTAATAGTTATTCAATTTCTTAAACAGTAATTGAAATGATCTTTCCTGTGTGCCTAGACTACTCTTGAAAAGATGACTAACTTTGCAATGGTGGCTAAAGCAATGTTTAAAAAGCTTTGGAAAATCCAGACCTTCCTTCTGTGGGTAAACCTTGTTTGACTGCTTGGGTATTCAGTAAGCAGCCACCACCCTGGGGTGGTGATCCTGGTTTTGGCCTCGGATACAATACGAGCAATGCTATACTTGAAAAAGAAAAGATTGTTTTATGGTCTGTCACTGTTCAGGACACATATCTTGTTAGGCTTGGAGGCTATAAGATTAGGCATAAAGCTTTCAGTCAGGATCTTGTGTATTTGACCTTCACACTTGTCTTTCACAGCTGTCACTGCAATAGATTCAGAAGAATTAAACTAAGCGCAGCTCCTGCTGTATCTGGAGAAGCAGGTAGGGGCAGACTTCAGGAGACATCTCTGCCCACTGTCTCGAGTGGCTCATTCATGTCCACCAACCCAGGAGCACTGGGAAGTGGATTTTGAACCAGTCTGAGCTTGCCTAGGTAGACCCACCTCTCTCCTTGCTTGTGATGTTCAGCACTGAAGGCCAATTCTAGCAGAATATCCAGAGATTTACATTCCTTTCACTGTGCTGAGCCCATGTTTGGCTTGAAAAGGGCCTCAGTATCCTGACATATTCCACAACCACTAAATTAACAGAAATACTGAGGAAGGATATAAAAATCAAAACTCTGAATACAATCCAATGCTTTTTCTAGAGTTCTCATTGCCTTAAATCCGCTACAGAGCTCCTGATGGTGGCAGTGGGCACTACATGGCTCATCGTTTGTCAGATCATTTAATTTCTGTGGCTTTGCACTTAGTCTTTTGGAAAACGTCCTGCATGGTTTGATTTACAGCAATGTAGAGATGATTAAAAAGTCACTCGTTAAAAAGGTATCTTTTATTATAATTGCTAAATATTTTTTGGTGTGGTTAGTGGCTTTCACCTTTAAGATGATATATGCATGCTGGCTCTTCTCCCAGGCTGTCAAGTTAGGGCTACTGGCTCTTAGATTTGTACTGAAGTGGCAGAGGCTTTGCAGAGCTTTGCATTTTCACGTGCTTGCTTTTCTCAAGTAGAGGAATATCAGCATATTCTTCTGCATAGGGTAGAAATTGGAAACCTGGCCTTTCACTCCCAGGTACCAGTTTCCTCTCTGAACTGGGAGAAGCTTCTCCCCCTCCCTTTCACAATAGCTGGAATTGGACCTATCTGTCATAAAATATTCCAAGAGTCCTGTATAAAAAGCATTACAGAACTTCCAGACAGATGATGATCATAGGATTTAATTTACCAAACTCTGTGAAGCTGGTATTCCAAATAATAAAAAGGAAATGTTGCTGTAATATCATAACAAGCTTCTCCTTATTTCTGTCCCTACTATCTGCAGTGATCTTGGAAATGTTTTTCTTCCTCCTTTATTCCTCGAAATGATGGTGGTTCTGTGCCATGTTTGTCTACAGCTAGATTCATGAGAGGAAGAAAACTTAGTCTAGATTTTCTTCTTGGCACTACATGTGTCCCATGACTTGCCAAAGCAACTTTTGGCCAGCGCATCCTAAATATCAAAATCAGCACTTACTGGTTTTCCATGTCATCCTCATTGAGTGCTGTCTGGGGCAGGGCAGGAAGCTGCATCAGGGAACAGGTTGAAATAAAAAAATAAATATAATAATAATAATAAAAAGATTAAAAAATACCAAACATAAAAAAACCCAACTACAGTGTGATCACTGTGTTGACCTGCTGCTTGTGCTACGTGGATGGGGATAGCATAGGATAGGATCACAAGATGACTGAGCTTGTTTGGAACAGCAAACCCAGCCAGGACTATGACTGCCTGATCTGTTACAGGTGTACTAGAGGGTGTTGTACAGTGATCTGGTTTGAAAAGTGTGGATGAAGTCTGAGGGTGATCACAAGAAGGAAAACAGTCGATTTGATTTGTATCTGGGTTTCTAAGTGGGTTTCATGTTGGGACACATCCCTGAAGAAGCAATTTCAAGGCTGAGCTGACATTTTGAACTCCTCTCAACTCTTGAAGTCTGCAGTCAGCCCTACAATATCATCTTTGGATTAAGATACTGCTTTTCTAGCAGAACAAAAGAACCATTAATGACACCAATTAACCAGTGTAATTCTCATTTACACCTCTTTATTACCTTCCACACACAGTATGTGATACATTATACATCCCATTAATTGTTAACATACACGCAAGTCAAGATCTTTTATTATACTGGGTCATCTATCACTGATACAAAGATATAGATATTTTATAGCTGAGCCAACTAACACTACTGTAGAGCAGAATCTATAACCATTTTTACATCAAATCTGATTGTGTTATTAAGCTCTTTAGAAATGCTTAATATGTAATTTGGCCTCCTCCCAGAAGGTATTTTAGAAAGGGGAACAAAAAAGCAGGATGTGGGGTAAGCTGTATTCATTTTGTAGCTTTAAAAAAATAAAAAATATTTTTACCATTTAAAACCAGAGGTGGAACATTCTTCTGTGGCACTGTAAATTCCACTCATCTAACAAGCATAATAGTTTTCTTTTAATTAACCGAAAGCATACAGGAATTATTGAAGGGGCAGCTTTTAAGGTGAATCTAGGTGGGAGTTCTTTTTTTAAATGCCAATGATTTTCCATTTTCAAAGCATAGAAAAGTCAAAACTATACTGCAATAGGTATAACATGCTTTGCTTTTCCCCGGAAGAACTCCAGTTACTGATGGGTTACATAATGCCCAAAACTATTGACATTATTTACAATTTTGAAGTCTGGTTTAGATACCCAGGTCATATGGCTGTTCTTTCACACTCTGAAATGTATTCTTTTCAGAGACTTCCACAGCCAATAGAATTCTTTTGTTTTCTAGAGGAAACAAATTACTTAGGCCATGTTTCTATTTCCCAGCTCTGACCTCAGATTTGATTCCTGATTTCTCTTAGCCTGTGTAGTTCAACCTGCAAGCCACGCTGCTCCTTGCTACCCCACTTCCAGGCACCATGTCTCCACCAAGGCTTGGAGTCCAGCTGCCTAAATGCTTGTCTACCATGCTGCAATTCAGGGGCACTGACAAACAGCACAATCTTCCAGCCAGGACTGATGTGCTGCTGCCAATCTCCCAAGGAGCTGTAGCAAAGGGGCACTCATGCAGAATGATTTTTAGAAGTAGCTACTAACAGTATCACTCCCCAGCTGAGCCTGGAGACTAACTGGGTGAGTGCTTTTCTTCTGCTTTTTTCCTGAGAAGCATCAATTAACATCACCCTTTCCCAGATAGAAGTGGGACCTGCTTCTTAGAAACCAAACAAACAATTTTTTTTGGATTTCAGCTTCTATCTGCAATGAAAAGCAGTACTGCCAGCAGTGTACCTACTTGCAGCTAAAAAAAAAAATAAAAAAAACTGTTCCACCAGTGTCTGCAGTAAAAAGCTGAAATGTCATGGAATTTAGCAAAGAAAGAAAGGGTGAAGGCAGTAATCAGTAATTAAGCTGGCAGATAACAGGAGCCAGAGCAACTGCCTCTTGGTTGAGATGGATACCAGTGTGTATGCTCTTCCAGTGGATAAAGAAAATTTATCAACTTTTCTAAGCCCCAGAGAGCATGGAGTAGGCAGGAGTTTGGGCAGATAGGTATGTATCCTGCCTGAAAATTTCCTTTTGAGTGGTCATCAGTGGTTGCTACCTCTGCTGGTCTGGATGAGATACCAGTGGGTTGGTGGGCTTGCTGAGCTGAATATGCAGGTTTAACCTGGAAAAGATAGCTACAGTTTTGTCAGAGTAATTAAACAGAGGAGAAAGGGGAAGCCATCACAATGTTTCAGAAGGAGAGGTCCACCCAACTGTGCCTGGCAACACCCATCAGGGAGTGTGTTTCTGTAAATGAAGGCTTGCTTTAGGCTAGTGGAGTCTGTCAGTAATTTGGCACTTTTATTTAGCCTTTCCTAAAGAGAATTGCTCCAAGTCATTTTGAAACCTAATTTTAGTGGTGTCTGTGTTATGATTCCTCTGAGCCTTGCATGTGAGTAAACTGATGAGCAAAGACACTGACCAAGTCTGTCCACGGCCATGGACTGATGCAGTGACAGACCAGAAAGCAGCCTCCATCTCCTCTTGAGTGGGCAAAGCTCATCTGCACCCACTCGGCTACCAAAGAGAGCTGCAGAAGCTCGCTGCCTGGTACATGTGTTACTTATTCACTCATATATATTATTATTCAGTAAACTTGTATAAAGAAAAGCATCTGTGCATCTGCTATGCTGACTCGTACTTCTAGTACTGTATTTCTGCTTTAGGCATAATTCACAGAATCTGGTGCTTGGGAAGTGTAGGACCTGAGAAATATTGAAGTCCCTGTCTGCTGTTGGAAATCTCTCAGTAATTCCTCTCATAGTGCTTTGTCCCTGAGTCCCATCCTGTCACTGGCAGCCTCATGCCCACCTTATGCAGACAGCACCCCTAGCATTGGTTGGACCCAGTGCATCCTGAGCATGACAGGCCCCAGAAAATTGCTTCATGCTATTCTAAATCCAGCTTCCATTATCTATGTTCCTTAATTAGAGCAAATGAATACTAATTATTCATGGGTAGTATTTTATCAAAATGAATGGCAGCAGCAGTTGGAGACTTTGCCCGTTAGACTTATATCTGTTATATACAAAATGTTGATATATTCTCTTCATCTGTGCTATTCTGGTGTACATTTAGAATTGAAATGATTTAAGGCTAATGTGGTGTCAGTAAACAGGCAAATTCCATTGACTCTGCAGTTGATGACCCTAAATAGAGACTGCAATGTTAGAGGGAGAAGGATGTTTGCATTAGCAGAGACCCTCCAGTAAATACGTGCTAAACCTTATTTAAGTTCATGGAAGATTACTATTTGAATAATTCCCTAAAACATTACTAGCTTTCATTGTTTTCTATGACTAGATTTCTTTTTTTAGTTAACGCTTAAAATTAACACCATCACCTAAAAAGAACTGGTGTAGTCCCTAATTCAGCTGGAAATTGGAATTAAAAAATGCTGGTATCATACACAGAATAAGGCAAATAAACCTCTTTGTCTGTTCTAGTCATATCTTGTACTACATCTGGGGTTTTTAGATAACTCTTCAGACCAAAATTGGTAAATTCTTAATAATTTTGTAATGTTAAGTTTAAAGAAAGAGGAAACTAAGCTGTAGTTTCTCCAAGTTTCTTCAGTTATCCTGATTCTGTACAAAGGTAAAGAGCAGCCTCAGAAGGGCTTGTGTGAATTAACACTGAAGAGCAGAGCTCTTACATTGAAATCACAGTTTAATATTGTATTACCACAATGCAGCCCGACCTGCTAAAGAAAACCTAAAGATTCCTTTAAGATTCTTTTAAGTGTTTAGCATTTCAAGAAAATCCAGTATCCTTTCCTTTAGTGTTGGTTGTGCAGTGTGAAGAAGATTTAGAAGGGATATTAAGGTTCCAAGACAGAAAGTATTCCTAGGGAGACCTTTAGAAATGCCTATATCAGTAAGATGATTATATCTCAGACTGTAGAAGACTATTGATTTAACTAAAGGAAAATAAACTGACCAATCAAAAAATCCAACCATAATGAAAAAAACAAAAAACAAACCAAGCAAACAACAACAAAAGACAAAACCCCCCCCCCCCCCCCCCCCCAAAAAAAAACCACAAAAAACAAAGCCACAACACAACCCAAACAGGTTGCACATAAGTTTAGATCTTATTCAAGTTTGCTCAAGGCTTGTTCAGACTCCTGTGGAGTGATTTTCATATACTACAGTGTGTGGAGTCTGACAGTTGCAATATGAAATTCATACAGGAGTATGACGAAAATTATAGAATATTACAATGGAGAAGGAATATAATTATATGATAGATGTGTGTGCTCTAGAAGTGTACATACCTTTCCCTTTAAAAATAGCATGCATAGAGAAAATCTTGGATTTCATTGAAAACAATAATTATGGCAGTTATGCTGAAAGCAGGAATACAATACTAAAAGTGTGAGTATTGCATATGAAGAATGTGTATGTGATGGTGTTAAGAGTTAATGTGCATAGTAGAAAAAGAAGGGTTTTAAGGGTCTCTTGTAGTTTCCTTTTATCACAAAGAGTATTTCTGCAGGCTAGACACTGGTTGATTTTTTTAATTTTTTTTTTTTTAGCAAGGAAGTGGGAAAGATTCTGGGATGCTACTGAATTTGTGATGCTACTTTTTGGACTGGTTGAGTTCATAGCAACACTAATTATAATTCCTAATGTTAATCCTGAAGTTTCCATTATTCACAGTTATACCTTTTAAGCTGCTCACAATTTTCCCTTTTTCTTTAGATCTTTCTATATGAAATAATTATGAGATATCTTACCCTTCCTCTCTTATCTGTCCCTCAGCTGCACTTGCCATGTGCTCAGAAATCTCTCTACACACATTCATTTTGTCCTTCTCACCTGAGAAATGTTGCTGCTTCTTGTGCAAATTCTCTCTTCTCTGTCAGCACCGGGCTGATGCTGAGGTCCTTAAAGCTGCACTGCCCTGTATTGCACAGCTGAGCTGGCAGTGACTGAACTTTGTCTCTGTTTATGTAACCCATCCAGGTATCTCCTGTCCTCTTTACTGAATTAAATTTTAAACCTTCGTGTAACTTGCTTCATGTTAGCTCTCTTATTGTTAACCACATCCTATCTTTTAGTTACCTTGTGTCTTATTTCACTCTTTTCTAATTTAAAATTCAGAGTATTTATTGTAATGAATTAAAAGACAAGGGTATGAAACAATTTGCTGATAAATGTAGCATAAATAAAAAAATCTTACACTTCTAGATTGAATTATTCATTCTGGTTTCTTGCTTGGCTCTAGTCTCTAGAAAGCACAGACACACCAAGAGTTCTGAAATGCTGTTCCCAGAAGGACTGACTGCAGAAATAACATAGTTCCCAGAAGAACTGGGCACAGAAGTAGCATCTTTTTATTCCCACTTAGTTGCTTTTAATCATTTCTGTATTTTAGGGGTGGGTGTTATTAAGATCAAGTAATAAATCCTTGCTGAACTGAAAGTACCAGGACTTCCAGCCTCTATGTTCTGATTCAAACCAAATGGCACTTGCTGCAGTTCTGGGAAGAACTTGACTGACCATAGAATCATAGAATGTTTGGGGCTGGAAGGGACCTCCAAAGGTCATCTAGTGCAGCCCCCGTGCAGTGAGCAGGGACACCCTTAACTAGACCAGGCTGCTCAGAGCCTTAGCCAACCTCATCTTGAATATCTCCGGAGATGGTGCCCAAACCACCTCCCTGGGGAGCCTGTTCCACTGTTCCTCTGAACATCATCTCTATCTCCTGTGTAGTGGAGATTTCAGACTGCCACAGTAGAAGCTGTGAAAGATATTTGACTTCATGGTGCTTGCTAACAGTTCACTAATAATGCATTTTAATAACAGAATGTGAGGTGGGGAAAGGTGCTGCAGGCTCTGAAACTCTGCTGAGCCAGGGAGGGTCTGTGACCAGGCAGACTGCTGGGTGTGCTGAAACAAAGTGGGCTGGGCAGCTCAGAAACTGTGTACTCAAGCTTTTCCAGTAAGATCCATCATACTTACTGGCTGTTCTCTTTTTTTTTTTGTTTGGTTGGTTTTGTTTTTCTTTCTTCTTTGAGCAATCTTCTACAGACTTCTGATAGATCATTAAGACCTGCACCCCTTTAAACTAAAGCAAGCAATAAAGCTTGCAGTACTATTGCATAAATATATATTGAGTCTGTTAGAAGCCTTTTTTCATTTCTGCCTACTTGTAATATCAGCTGAAGCTGTGCTCAGTAGCATTCTTTTTGAAACTTCTTATGCCTGTCTATGGTTATATGGGAATCAGGAATATCTCCTTTTAAAACATGTAAGAACTTTGCAGAGGTTGAGGGTGTGTCATCTGAGATTTTGATAAAAACCTAATGGGAGGGTGGTCTGAGCCAACTTGAATGAACTAGAAACGTAATATGAACAAAGATCAGCAAAGCTCCTCAGGTTGCCCAGAAGTATTAAGTGTTTCATTTGTGAAATCCCCAAAGTCTGCCAATATTTGAAAGCTTGGCATTATGCAGAAGGTGCACTTGCTAAGACAGGGTTAGCACAGATGGGAGCCAAAGAACTGAGAATGTTTTTTTGTCCCCATCTGATGAATCTTTAGGCTCCATTTTTGCAGGTGGATACCAAAATAAGGTAGCAGGTGGCGTATTTAGGGATTTTAAAGCAAAACTGCAGGTTTACTGAAGAAAGGTGACAAAATTCCAGAAAAGACCTGCATTTGCAGCAGGATCTTTAGGGCACTTTTTATATACAGTTCACCCTATAGAAGATTATTTAACCAGAGATTTAATATATCTGGTCCCTGGGGATGTTGTGATTCACAGTATGTAGTCATCACACAAACTTTTGTGTGTGTTTCTTGATATAGAACCCCCTGCAAACTGTGCATTAGACAGGAAAACAGGCAACTGTGAGCAGCCCAGGCAGAGTCAGTTCTCAATGAGTTAAATTGGAAATATTGAGAAAAAAGTAGGTTGAAAATGAACACATGGAGTTTTTAAAAAAAACAATGTGATAATTATTTAGCAAACAAAGAAAACACATGGATTCAACACGAGCATTACTACTGCATTGGTAAGAAAGACTTCCCCTTTTTTTTCAATCGAGTGATTTCAGTTTTTGATTGCTGAAACCCTAGCTCTTCAAACTATTCTGTGTAGGTGAGGTTTTTATATGTGAGAGAACCCCTGAAGTCTAATAGAAACCTTTTAAGTATATCTTACAAAGCTCTAATCTCTCAAAAGCTCCCATGTTCTTCTTCTCTGTTCTTATTTAATTTTTAATAAGAACAATTCCATGCAGCTCTAAAGCATGGCTCAATTAAGAAATATTCCTACCAGGCATCTTTGAAATCTTGGGAGGCTTTTCCTTTTTTCTTTCTTTGGTTGTGGGTTTTTTGGTGTTTTGGTTTTTTGGTTTTTTTTGGTTTGGTTTGGTTTTGTGTTTTGGTTTGGTTTGGGTTTTTTTTCATTTGTTTTACCCCTAAAAATTTCAATTGTGGTTGAATAGAGTGTAGAGAGAGAGTTTCTCTTTAGTTGCAATCTCCACACTGTTATTTACAAGTAGAACAAATAACTTTCAAAGTCTTGTGTTTTATGCTCGAAGGAGACCATCGAACACATTAGTGCTGCATTCTGAAGTTACAAAAAGGATCTTTGATCTAATTCCCTAGACATTGTCTGTCCAAAAAGTATCTCTAGGTCATGAGAAGTAATTAAAAAAAAAAAAAAAGTCTGATTCAAAATTTCAAGCCCAGGTATTTTATAGTAATCAAACCTTAACTACTTTATGATTCACTTTTATTTTTATAGTGTGTGGCTCTCTTCTTGCTGCTCTGGTTAAGCTTGTATCAGCATTTCCATTATAAAATGCTGCTTTCAGGGGTTTATAACTTAGCTGCAAAAAATTTACTCTGAGTTTAAGATGGCATTATGACCTGACTGGAAAATCACATTTGTATAAAATACATGTCTGCCAATATGCGTAAAATTTTTGGAATCTTATTTTGGGCTTTCAGAGCAGATTGCAATGGGAGCGTCTCATCAGAATATGCATTGTTAATGATGAGAGAAATAAACTGTGCCTGAAGCCATCTCACACAATGGTTGTGGCAGGTTTCATTTTCTGGTCCAGTGTTTACTGAAGTCATCCTGACTTCTTACAACTGGTATGGAAAGAGATCTAAGACACACTCAGCTCTTTGTGGCCTCCCTTGCTTTTTCTGTTCCCTGGTGCCCACACAGAATGGACAATATGATGTTATAATAGATCTCATTTTGAATGGTTATCGACCCCTTGTAACTATGTCATTTATAGCTGTTTCATGGTAATTGGGCTGGTAGAACTCAGTATAAATTATTGTGTTCTGCCAATTAAAAGGGCTGGTGAACTTTTGATGTGATGCAGAGTCTGTCTTCACTTCCTGTGTTTGGATAGAGTTGAGCTGGGTTGTTACTTTCTGTGCAGCTGATGGTTTTGATGCTTTCATGTCAGTGCTGACCTGATGTCTTTAAAATGCCTTGGTGTGTTATCCAGAGCATGAATAAATATAAAAAAAATATGTATTTACCTGTTGCAGAGCAGTTCTACTCTACAAAAAGGAAGCTATATGCTACTTACAGTTCTCCAGAAAATTTTCTTCTTTTAAAAGTAGGGGCTATTGGGCCTTTTTTGGGGGTTTCTGAATGAAATTTTCTAACTTAAACGCCACAAAATTTTAAGAGATTAATGATTTGTCAGTCTCCAGTTGGTGGTGTGGGTGTCTTCTCTGCCTTTTCAGGAGGTTGTGGGAGAGGGTTGTGGTGCTGCTCTGTGCCCCAAAATATTTGGCTTTGTTACTCACTGCCACACTATATAACTTAGTCTCTAGGTAATGTTTTTTCTCATCATTTTCTCATACCTTTTTGTTTTCTTGAACACTTGAAGGTAAATGGCAAAACACCACAGACCATGGAGATTTAATTTTCTGCTTACCATTTTATTGTGCATTTGTATCTTAATGAGAAGCAGCTACACGAGTTATCTTCCCACCCCCCCTGAGTTCTTACAGACTTTGCTAAGTTGTTCTTTTGAGATGAGATCTTTCCATTTGTGCAAAACTTCTGAAAAAAAAAATAAAAATGGCCAGCTGCTATCAGATGTACCCCTCTTATTCATTACAAATAACAGCATAAATTCAATGTCTGTCAGAGTTATTTAGGCATCTTTAAGGAAAAACGATAAAAGCTAACAAGGCACACAAATGCAGGATGCTCTCTCTGAGTGGGAGGAATTCATGAGTCACTCATGCCAATATTCTGGGTACCCAATCATCGACTATCAATATGCTTCAAAAACATCTCATAGGTTGAAAAAGAATCTTTCAAAGGGCTCTAGGCAGCAACATGAAGGGGAGTAAAAAGCCAAAAAGAAGCAATGAGGAACACTCACTATCAAGTCAGAGAGAGCAAAAAGTTGCACTTCAAAGCAGCACTCTGCTAACTTTATAGATACCTGCAGCCTATTGCTCCAATAAGATTTTGAGAGAGGAATGGCTTTTTGCAGTTCAGAGATTTTGGGTGATTCCTGCTCTTGTGTTGTCCTGCTTTTCCACTCCCCTTGGCTATTCACCTGCAGAGAAAGCTCTCTACTGGGCTGGACATCTCTTGAGTCACCCAGCACTTTATCATTTTTACTTTGTGACTCAAACCACTGGAAAGATCAGATTCCTGGTGACACTGACAGATTTGAAACTGTTCTGCTGTAACTCCTTGCTGGCTTGGATACTTTTATGGGGGTTTGGACTTTTTGTTTGTTTTTGTTTCTTACAATCAAATTGATTTAACACAACAGGATTGAATGTCTGGGGATACAGAGAAAGCTCATGCAGGAGAGGTCTGTGACAGGCCATCTTATTGCAAACTATTTAGTTGTTAAGGACCAGTGCCAAAGCATTAGCCTAGCTGAGTATGAGGAAAAATCATCAAACTGACAATATTACTTTTAACTAGGACAGGAAAAAGAACACAGGCAATCAGATCTTCTCTGGCAAGTTTGAAAAAGGCCGAGTCTCTCACAAAGGGGAGAGAAACCAGAAGATGACATTTTTCCTGGAAAGTTTGAGAATAGGGAAACTTTATCTCAGCAGACAAATTAGGTGGTATAGGTGTATGTACAGTTCATACATTTATATTTTTTTTCTCCTAAATGCTGTCTTTCCACTGTTTAGTGTTATTCTTTTAAGAATGGTGCCTGAGAATCACACTTCACTTGCCAAAATCTCCTGAAAAAAATTAAAAAGGAACTTGTTATGTTTGCCAAGAACAATTGATTCATAGGGTGTTGTAGCCCAAGACCAGTCCGATCATGGAACAGTTGTGGAATCTCTTCCTCCCTGAAGAAGTGGTAGCCTAAATCCGTATTGTACTTGCAGTCTGTGGTCATGCTTTCTATCTTAAGGTACCCCATCATTCCCTTAGCCTGAGTTTGCCAAATCTGTGCAGGGTGTCAAACAGTAAGAGATCCCTCTTCATGATTAAGCTTGAGCTGAATTTTCAGTAGTGAAATATTGAATTTTCAGTAGTATTTAATTTACTGATTTTTAAATTTTGATAATTTTTTCTCCTACCACATCAACCAAAACAAACAAACCAAACAAAATTCACAAAACAAAACCAAAACCTCCTAGCATGACAGTACACCCCCTCTAGTTTCTTACTCTGAAGAGATATTTATTACACCAGAAAAAGAAGCCAGAAGCCTTTCTGTCATTAGTGAATAATGCCATATGACTCCCTGGTGGTACAAATGCCAGATTATGCAATGCAGGATAGTTATTGTCTCTAAATATAGCATTGTTTGGTATAGAAGTGTCTTTGGAATAACAAATTTTCTCCTATGGACGTTAATATTATACTTTAATAAGGCCAAAATAACTGCAACAAATCTCAGATTTAGCTAAAGGGCACGCATTGTAAATTCAAGTTTGTTACTCTCACTTTCATAACTCACTGGAACAGTCCACTTGGTGACCCTGATTTACTTATCCTTGTCTTATTGCAAGTAGTACAAATATGTTGTAGTGTTTTGCTCTGAAGTGGCAAACCCTCATACTTAGCACTGTGTAAAACCTTCCCATTGTTTAATACTTTCTGTCAGACTACCACATTCCTTCTGCATAATGGAAACGGCACCCACAGCTAGTGGGCTGAAATTACTGAACAGTTCATCACTCAAGGCTCTCCAGCATATGATAGTATTGCAAATATTTATATTAGCAGCTTTTGTGCTTGACTGTAAAGATTAGAGATCTTACAGGGAGTACTGAAGGAATTACAGCTCTAAGGCGTGGCGGGGGGGGGACACACAGAGGATGGATCTTTCCTGTAAATACCTAAGCTTTCTCGGGGAAAAAAAAAAAAGCATCATCTAAAAGTCTTTCCAGTTATGGAAGTCTCAACATCTGGTTGAGAAAATAGTGTTACTCTGCAATTCAGGAACCAGTTGGAGTATGATAGTGTTTGCTAGCTAGTTGAAGCAGTGAAAGGTGTCCTTGACTCAAATGGAGGGGATTTTAGTGAGGAAGTCAAGGTATCTTTTGTTCTTGGTGTTCTGTGGTTTCTTTCTTTTTTTTTCTTTTTTTCTTTTTTTTTTTTTACTCAGGCATCACAGTACTAACATCATCCACTATTGTCAGCACAAATATGAACTCTTATTTTCATCGGGAGGTAACCTACTTTTAAAAGAGCACCTTGAATGCTGAATTTTATATTACCTAGATAAAAACAAGGGGGAGGAGAAGCTCATCTGCTATTTCAGTGATATGGAGATATAGTGGATATATTTGATACAAAAAGGAATGGGAACTATGGACAGTTCTGGATAGAGGACAATGTTGTCCTGTATTTCTGGGGCAAAAGGAATTAGATGTGTATGACAGCCCTGTTATGGGCTACATGAAATGTATGGTTTCCTTGGTAAGTATCCATGTTCTAAGACCCTCCTGACAGGCTAAAAGTGCTGTAGTGGGGCAGTTCAGGACAGCTTTATACGTGAACTCTTGGTGAAACAGGAGAACGTGCAAAAGTCGGGGTCTCTTGACCACAGACAGGTCCTGCTCCTCAGCAGTGATGGCCACACCAAGGAGCAGGGGAATTTTTTTAATTCTCCTTGCTTGTTTTTCCAGGATGTCAAACACAACACACACAAAGTTACAGAAGGAAGGTGAACCCCTTTTTAAGAAAAAAGCACTCAAATGGCACCTTCAGTGCAGTTATTAAAGGGTGTTACCCAAATGAAAACCTGTGTCCCCTGCAAGCAGCCTGGCTTTTAAATGATACTGGGGAGCCTGGCAGATGTGCCCATATTTAGTCACATACCAGGTTTGCTGATGTCTATGTGAGACTCATGTGGCTGAGCAGGACTGTTCTGGGGAGAGAAAAAAAAAAGATAGAAAAACCAAAACAGCAGTGATTTGAAAACAAACTCCTTTTCCTTTAGATGCTCAAACCTTTATCTATGAAATCCAAGCAGTAATTTGCAAATGTGAAATTTTATGCCTGCAGAATTAATGCTAGATGGAAACTTGGTTCAAATGGCATGTTATGACCATTATCTTGTAGTCTGTGAAATGCCTGTGTCTGAAAGGAAAGAATACAGACATCTGGCAGAGTCTCCGTGTAATTATTGTTTTGTACCATCTCTCTGGCTTTATTGTGAAGCAGACTGCATTTGGTCCTTTACTGGGATGCTCTAAGCTTGATGGGTGTGTGAGAGATGTGAGAAGCCTTTGCTGCCTGCTAAGCTGAAGCCCCCTTTGAATTTTGAATTTTTTACTTTATGCTCCGGCTTACTTCTGATAGCCATTCATGAGTCATTCATTAGTGCATAGAGCAGTTATAAGATGCCACAGGAGCATGAAAAATTTCCACTCTAATAAACACTATCGTAACTGTCACCTCTTTATGATGTGCAGAAGGATATGTGCACGAGGATTGCCAGCTTTTCGTCTGCACAAAGTCTGACACTCTTCTCTGGGGATCTCACTTTTTCATAAAACTGTCCTCCCCATGAGTTATCTCAGTGAAGTCAAGACAGATACAGTGTCCCACAAGAACCTGATGGTCTGCTGATCTCTGCATAGAGAAGCTGTAGGATCAAGGTTAATGTGCTACTTTTGAGCCCAGCTCTTTAAACTGATCGAATGAAATGATCTGTTAATAGCATAGGATTTTTGATGTTAGGCTTTTATTTTTTTTCCTAATGCTGAAATAGAGAATATATATCCTGGAGACCAGATGCACCCAAAGTTCATGAAAAATGCAAGCGCTTATGAAATGGGTTTTTAAAGTGAGGTTTTTAAGAGCTGCTTTGTCAGATGAGAAGAGTTTCCTAAAATTAGGGACTGACCATTATAAGAGGCAGAAAAAAGAATTCCAGAGGAAATCTGAAAAGTGTGGATGCAACCACACATGGAAATGCAGCTGTAGTGCAGGCACAAACTGGTGAATAAAGAAGAGAGGTTTGGCCATTGTGGCAGGACAGGAAAATTATGCTCTTAAAATATCTTGCATCATCTTAACCTCCTGTTAAACCTGTCCTGCTGGAGAAGTGCAAAAATAACTTCATAAATATGAGTAGCCAACACAAAAATCTTTTGACTCCAATGTGATTATATGGTCCATAGATAAATCTAACTCATGTTCTTCTCTATGTAGAAATAGAAGACAACTCTGGACCAACTGTTTTCAGTACAAAATCATGCTCATAACTTGTTGGGTTCATATTTAGCTATAGGAGTAAACAGGATCTTTAACAACCTTCACATAAATCATAAAGCTGGATGTAAACTTCTTAATATATATGCACAATTTCATGTAATAAAAGAACATAGCAGAAAACATTTAATTATGCACGTGCCTGTGTGTACCCATGTTAAGGCTGTGTTAAAAAGAGCCCTGCAATATAATTTCAATCAGTTTGGTATGAACTTGACAACTGATAGATTCTGCTTTTTATATTGTTTTGTTGCATCTGGAAGATATAAAATTAGCTGAAAATACTAATGCTCACTGCCAATATATACAAACTTGGAGCCATTATCTTTCACAATAAGACTGCAGCTGTTCCCTGTGCATGGTGTTCATACTTTTATGTCCATTTCTTCAGCACAAAATCTTAGGAGAGCTTCACAGGACATCCCAGTAAACAGCACAACCCAGCTGAAAGTACTAGTTAGTTGAAAAATTCACTTCAAAAAAACTTTTCAGTGGCTTACTGTAGAAATTGAAAGACATATTAAGTGAGTTTCTGTAGGTCTAGTGATATTCTATGACAGATCCGTGTGATGGACCAGAGAGAGTGCTTATTACCGTTCCAAATGACACAAACTGAGAAAGGTTGTGATTATGTTGGAAGATGGGATTAGAATTCAAAGTGATACGAGCAGGGAAATAACCTGAAGAAAAGGATGCAGTTCAAGAAAGACAAATTCAAGGTCCTGTGCCTCAGCAAGAATAATCAACTGAACAAAAAAGAAGAGGGGGAAACAACTGCTTAGTAGCAGGTTCTGCAAGTCAGTCGGCTGCACCTAAGGTGAGCGTGAGTCACCAATGCCACTGTGTGGCAAGCAACTGGAATATATGTAGAAGACCATGACCACAAAGAAGTGGGAAGCAATCCCTCTGTTCTTTCCAAGGCTGCTCAAGTGTATCTGTTGTGGGGTGCCGAAGTTTGTGCAACATGGAAAGCAGCCTAAAGAACCTAAAAATGAGCTGAGGGAGAAAGACTGAACAAACTTAGAGGATGGGGAAGGTGAAATAAACTAAGGTGGTTTTGCTGGAAATCCATCATCTGAATGGTCCTTTTTACAATGCCTGCTTGCTGCTCCCTGCTCTCCTCCTTCTGTTCCTGATACCTTCCTCTCCCCATCTCTCTTTCTCTTTCCACAGATAAAGTTGACAGCTGTAGGCCAGGCTGGACTGTTCCCAGTGAAGTTCACAAAAATGAAAGAGGGGAAATCGTGCTTCTGTAGCCACTCCCCAGAGTGTATTTTTTTTGAAATGTAAGACAAACCATTGCTTCTGCCTTGAGTGTATTGTATAGTTTGTTTCCGTTGGCTACGCTGCTTTCCAAGTCCTCTTACCAGCTGAATTTTGGCTCTCAAACTGGATTTTAATNAAACTTCTTAATATATATGCACAATTTCATGTAATAAAAGAACATAGCAGAAAACATTTAATTATGCACGTGCCTGTGTGTACCCATGTTAAGGCTGTGTTAAAAAGAGCCCTGCAATATAATTTCAATCAGTTTGGTATGAACTTGACAACTGATAGATTCTGCTTTTTATATTGTTTTGTTGCATCTGGAAGATATAAAATTAGCTGAAAATACTAATGCTCACTGCCAATATATACAAACTTGGAGCCATTATCTTTCACAATAAGACTGCAGCTGTTCCCTGTGCATGGTGTTCATACTTTTATGTCCATTTCTTCAGCACAAAATCTTAGGAGAGCTTCACAGGACATCCCAGTAAACAGCACAACCCAGCTGAAAGTACTAGTTAGTTGAAAAATTCACTTCAAAAAAACTTTTCAGTGGCTTACTGTAGAAATTGAAAGACATATTAAGTGAGTTTCTGTAGGTCTAGTGATATTCTATGACAGATCCGTGTGATGGACCAGAGAGAGTGCTTATTACCGTTCCAAATGACACAAACTGAGAAAGGTTGTGATTATGTTGGAAGATGGGATTAGAATTCAAAGTGATACGAGCAGGGAAATAACCTGAAGAAAAGGATGCAGTTCAAGAAAGACAAATTCAAGGTCCTGTGCCTCAGCAAGAATAATCAACTGAACAAAAAAGAAGAGGGGGAAACAACTGCTTAGTAGCAGGTTCTGCAAGTCAGTCGGCTGCACCTAAGGTGAGCGTGAGTCACCAATGCCACTGTGTGGCAAGCAACTGGAATATATGTAGAAGACCATGACCACAAAGAAGTGGGAAGCAATCCCTCTGTTCTTTCCAAGGCTGCTCAAGTGTATCTGTTGTGGGGTGCCGAAGTTTGTGCAACATGGAAAGCAGCCTAAAGAACCTAAAAATGAGCTGAGGGAGAAAGACTGAACAAACTTAGAGGATGGGGAAGGTGAAATAAACTAAGGTGGTTTTGCTGGAAATCCATCATCTGAATGGTCCTTTTTACAATGCCTGCTTGCTGCTCCCTGCTCTCCTCCTTCTGTTCCTGATACCTTCCTCTCCCCATCTCTCTTTCTCTTTCCACAGATAAAGTTGACAGCTGTAGGCCAGGCTGGACTGTTCCCAGTGAAGTTCACAAAAATGAAAGAGGGGAAATCGTGCTTCTGTAGCCACTCCCCAGAGTGTATTTTTTTTGAAATGTAAGACAAACCATTGCTTCTGCCTTGAGTGTATTGTATAGTTTGTTTCCGTTGGCTACGCTGCTTTCCAAGTCCTCTTACCAGCTGAATTTTGGCTCTCAAACTGGATTTTAATGTAATAGCTGATAATTTCATGACCTACAATAACATTTGTAATTGCACACATTAAAAGGAAGGCAACCTCATCTGATAGCTTCTAGGTTTTAGAAGGGCATTAGAGAGCAGTAATCTTTCTGTTCAAGCCATTATGTTCTCATGTTGAGGCTGACACCAGAGGCCTGAGCAGTGCCCTGTCTGCAGGGCCAGTGACTGAGCATCAGGAGCAGCAGCACAGCCCCAACTGCCCCTCGGGTGCAGCTCAGAGCACCTCAGCCCAGTCTGGCATGATGGATCTTCCTTCTGTGAAGTTGCCTGGCTGCTTTTGAACCCTTTCAAAGCATTTTGTGCCTGTGTCTGCTAAACATAACAGATGACTTTCTCTTCTTGCCAGAACAAGCTTGAAGGACTGATGATATGGTATAATAAGTTGTAAGGGTCTGGATTAGTATGTATAGAAGAACACACATTGTATTAGATAACAGTATTTCGTGACCTGTACACTGAAAAAGCAGGAAAAACTACAAGTTATTTTAAGTTCTCATTTAGTGTTCCAAATGAATATAAAACTAGTTTGGAATATCAATACATTTTTTAATTTAAACAAATCTAATTATAGCAAATTAAAGATTTATTTAGCTAACTTGGTAATGTTAAATGCTTAAATATTTTAGATGTCCGAGATAAACATAATAAAATGACTCTGTTTAATCTACAAATTAATCCAAAAAAATAAATTGCATTTTAATTACATTGATAGTGATCAAGTATGATTGGCATATTCCTTCCCCGAGACAACCAAAAGGTAGAAAGAAGCAAATATTATGGTGCAGATTCAGTTAATTCCTTACACAACTAGAGGTTTTGAATAATTCTGTTAAGTTTTGTACATGCATTTCTAATTTATACTAATGTAGCTGAGCAGAATACGGCCTTGTACCTGAAATGGGTCCAGCACATTCCTACGCTGAAGATGACTCCAGTAATGAAAATCTGTCTTGCAAATGACTCATTGTAAGAAGACTGTGCTGAAGATGTTGAAAATCAGGATGATGCATGTGAAAATGAAATTAATCAATATGAAGATGAGGATCAGCAGTCTATCCCAGCAGAGCTGTTTGATAATAATGAAACTAAGGAAGCAGGCACTGCTAGGGAAACACGTGAAATTGCAAGAAATGTCAGTGATAATAATGAATTAGTAGCTATTTCCAGAAACAGAGGAGACTGAGTTTGCAGACAAAGAAAGGTGTGCTAGGAAGTTGTGATTCCTGTAACAATCCTCATTTTGGGGAAAACTTGATGTGAATGCATGCACAAAAATAAGCACAGTTGTTTCATCTCTGTAGTTACTCTACCAGTGCATTCAAGTAAACCTGGGTAATTTCTTATGCAAATGAATCCTTGAGAATATTCAGCAGACAAATGAGCCCTGGGTCCAGTAGTGGGATACTGCATGTGCAAGTTTGCTTGCTTTGCTGTTTCTCTTTTGATTCCAGAACTTACAAGAAGAATCTTTTTACCAAAGCTTGGTGGTGAATTTGGTGTCGTTCGGGTGTGTGTGTTCATCCTTGCTATTGGGTTAAAGCAACCATGAATATTATCAATCATCAGGTCTGCCCAATGGGTTTACACCCTGCAACAAGGTGCAGTTGTTGCTATCTACTACCAGTTACTGCAACAACTGAACCCACAGCTTTCTGTGCTTTCATAGAATCTCATCTCCTCTGCGTTTCCCACAACAGATTTTTTTTTTTTTTTAGGTGTTTCTCAGAAGTTTTATCATATTAATGCTGGTTGATAGCTCTGGCTGGACTCTGGCTGGCAAATAAGGCAGCAGTTTTGACCTTATCCCCATTTGGTATGTGCATATTTAAGTTACTACTTCTGATATAGTAATGTAACCAAAATGAACAGAGGTGAGAGATAGTGGTGCCATTGGTAGTTCTGTGTGATGGGATACCCTGGCTTTGGAGTTTACCCCTTGTATCTCGTTAAGTAAAAATTCCAGTTTGCTGATTATTTAGGATACTGTATAATTTACCCATCTAGTAACAGTTTTGTAAACTGATGTTTCTTTGCATGATTTGCAAATTCATTCTGAGTTACAGTCTATGGGGCCTAGGGGACCACAACTTGAAAAGCACTTTAGGAAAATGGAGGAGAAAATAGAGACTGGTGCATCCAAGACTGACACCTCTTGTTTTGATATCTCTCTAACAGTTTAGAGAACTTACACATGTATTATGTTGTACTGGGGTGATTGCATACTGACTGATATGTGGCAAAGGCTCCTTGGAGGCCCGGATAGAGGCTCTTTTAAAGCATTGTATAAATCTAAATAAATATAAATCACAGTGAGTGCAGATAAGTGATTGGTGGCAGAGCTCAGGCAGCACTGAATTAAATTTGATTCCAAATGAAATTCATTTGTAAACCTGAAGGAAGGGGGGAAAAGAGATCAGAAGGGATTTTGAAGATATAAATCCCAGAAGGGAGCAACCTAAGGCCACCATTCAATGTGCCATTTCTTCTCCTCAACACCCACATCATTTGCTGTCTTGTCTTTTCTGTCTTTTTGAAATGAAGTGGGCAAAATGAGTTTAATTCATGCAAAATCTGAGGTAACAGAAAAGAGCAGCTCAGAGCTGATTTAAAGATAGATGCAGCAGAAAACAAGCATTTGGTGCATGGCAAAGGAGTGGGCAATAAAAGGCTCAGTGGTCTATTCTGTGTCCTAAACTGTGACTCCATTATTGAAGCATCCAGGACCCTCCTTGCACTTTGTATGTGCTTTTGCATTTGATTTCCAAGGGTGGGAGAGCCCCAGTGTTTCCAGAGAGGATCAGAGGAACTAAGGGCTGGGTTTTTTCAGTCATGTAAGAATCTGATTGACACAGGTTACATAGGTGGATACAAACCTGTATTGTACCAGAATTTTCAGCATTATGGAGCAGTGTCCAGATCCCCCTTCTTACGAGTAGATCCCTTGTATCTTGGAGAATTAAAAGCATTCAGCTGGAATCCAAAAAAGCCTATTCAGTAGGAAACTAGCAAAAAAACCTGAGCAGAAGCTAGCTGATAGAAGTCAGTGAGAAGTCCCTCATTTCAAATCTCTATAAGAATGAAAGACAGATCTCCTTCCTCTTGAAATTACCACCTGCAGTAACTTTCTGAATTTGCCCATGTGTCATGAAAGGGTCAATCCCTCAGTTATAGGGGCATAGGTATAAGAGTTTTGGTCAGGAAAGAGGAGGGTAAAAAATTCTGTTACCCACAGTACCTGAAAAATTTAATCCACACAATGGTACCTCATTGGGCTAATCCTTCAATCTAGCTGGAGCTGAGATAACAAAGGAAAACAAAACAAAAGACAAAACAAAGAAACAAAAACCCCACTTTTTTGCTTTTATGCACATGGAATACCCAGGTGTTCACATGCACATGGCGGTGTGCTCCATGAATTCTGTCAACTTCTACTTAGACTTAATGGTGCCTGTAAAATTGCTGACCAGATTGAGTCCCCTTTCAAAATCTCATGTTATGAAGCCATATATGATGATTATTCTAGCATGTAAGAGCTTGTCTAAACTTCTATAGATGAGTCTTGTAATAACTGGCAGGGCTTGTCTCATCTTTGAGTCTCTGCATTTGAGAGAGTTCTTTACACAAAAAATCAAAAGATACTTATGCCTATGTCATTTTAATAGGGTAAATATCTATTTTTATTTCTTAAATTCCTTTTAACTGGACTGCAGAGAAACAAAATTGATTGTTTATCAAATTGGGTCTTGGAAAACGCTTTCTCCCTCGAGGTAAAAAAATTAATTCCACGATTGTAAGTTATTTTGGCTTCATGCTTCTTTAAATCTTCTCCAACTTTCTTCTTTGTTCCTTATCCAATACCACAAAAATGTAATAACAGCAAAAGTAGACAATACAGATTAGACAACCTGGATAATATTTAAGTATGTGCTTGAGTCTTTTCTTAGTGGGCTTAAGTACTATGCCATAATGTATAGGGCATTTTCATCTTGTTGTATGAAAACTTTTTTTCTGAAGTTTTAAGGACAACAGAGACCTTACATCAATCTGAAAGTTTTCCCTATGCAACTTGTTACCCCTTTATTATAGTAAATAGTCATCTTAAACTGTTTAATTTAAGTAATGAAAAGCCCTAATAGTTATCGTGTTTCTAGAAATATTACTTGATACCATTGTGCTGAAATTATTTTTATACTGTTTTCAGTGAGAAAATACTGATTTAGTAGAACCCAGATGGTCGACAAGTTCATGGCCACTTCATCCTATTTATGGGGAACAAAGAGCTAAATCTGTTTCTCAGAGAACAGTTTTGATGAGATTGGTTTTTTTTAAATCTTTTAAAATTATTTTTTAAATTTAAATTACAGATACTACATATCCTCTCTTTCTTACTTTTGTGTGTGTGTGATATAAGTATTCCCTTTAGAACAAAGATTTTACAAAGATTTTACAAAACCAGAGGGAGAGGGTGAAGTTTTCTGAATTTTCCAGATTGTCCAGATTGTCCAGAAAAGAAAAAAAAAAAAACAAACTAAACAAAACTCTAGATCAATTTTCCAACCCTTATCTGTACAAAGATTTATATTTTTGACCAGTATGTAGAAGTCTATTTAGTTCTAATTACTACATTTTTTGAGCAAACTCATATTTGTGTTCTCATAGTGATTACTACTGTCAGGATTTGGACATCAAAACTGTAAAAACAAAACATGAGACTTGGATACATTAGCCTGGATAAACTGGGATGAACTGCTACTTGTTTTATTTTAGGATTACATTAAAGGTTTGGTTGGAACTATATATCAGGTTTAAAAATTGTTCAAAGAAAAGCTCTTCATTGGAAGAACAGTATAAGCTGCTATCATTTTTAATTTTTATTGAGCCCTTTTAACACCTAAGATGACCATGAGGGAAAAACAGACAAAAATATTGCCCATTGTAATAAATAATTTGACTCAAGTTTCAAGCTGGTTATTAAATGAAACTTGAGGTAATCTTCTAAGCAGAGCTTCAGGGCACCTGTGACTTTTAAATGGAACTGTTCTGTTTCTGGGGAAATACATACCTTTAAAAATTAAGCTTGAGGCTAAAAGCCTCAAACAATAAATCTCCCTCCAGCTCTCTTCTCTGGGGACATATATACTATGCAGCCTTCAAGCAGGGCACTTAGCCTATCTTTGGGTGTCTTTTCTCTGGTGTTAAGTTCTTTTATAAGGAACATCTGGGTATGTCTAGACCTTTATGAGTTTTCAGAATCCAAAATAACTCTCTTTGCTATAAGCCTAACTGTTGACTGTTCGGTTGTTTTCTAAACAGCCATTGTAGCTATTAGGAACTCAAAATGTCAGAGTATTTCTGATGTTATGAAAATAACTGTTTAGCCCCAGATGTATATGCAGTTTGCTCACAAACCTAGATTTTCAGCAAAGACACATGTGCAGTATAGTGCATTAGGTGTCAGTTCAGTGTGGCTCAAAAGTTGAAATTTCCATTTGTTTAGCTTGGGAGGCATTCAGGCTCTCTGCATAAAGGAGTCACAGAAGATCCTCCCTGAAACAAATGGGGTTTGTCTTCTAAGAAATGCTTAAGTACTGGTAATGGTGCTAAACTATTGAACCATGTAGTAGCTGCTGATTAATTTAGCACTGTCTGTCTGAACACTTACACGGGAATCTCGAGTAAAAATAATAGCTGTGTAATTAATGCGTAAGTGCAAGGGAATTAAAATAAGTCTCTCAGGTATATGAGAATACAAGATGTAAACTTCCATGGTGAGGATGATCTCGTTATCCTCTTAGTTACGTTGTGTCTCCTGCTGTTACTCAGCAGCCGAGTGGAGTCGCTGTCTTTGTTGGTGAAGCCAAAGTGTTCCAGCAGCTCCCTGGAGAAAGAGTTGCACATTGGCTTCAGCTCACCCCCTCTCTGGGTGTTTGTACTGTTCACTCCTGTAGGGACAGACATGTCTAGCTGGTTTTTTACTTTTCAATTTATTATTAAGTTGGTATTTTTGGTCAATCTACTGATCACTTGTATGACAATCCTGCCTAACATCCGTAATAAAGCGGAAACAACACAAAGGTGTATAGAAAGCCAAAATAACTCATTATAGCCAGTTACATGCTCATCAAAATCCTAAGGGGGCTGTGACCCGATTGTAACTTTCCCCTAGAGCCATACAATAATTTTAGCTGTGAAAGGAAATTTTATGGCATGTAAGATTAGCCCACACTAATGCAAGGTCAAAAATAATAGAATCAATAAGCAAACTCAATACTGTTAACATTTTGAGAAAATTACTACTAGAAAACAATGTCAACAACAGATTGAAATGGGTCTCCAAAGTTGTCCTATTGATTTCCTTTCAGATTCATGACAATCTAACTCTTTTTCCTTTGCGATATGGTATCCATTTTTCATTCTTTTTCTGTTCTTTGCATTTTACAGCCCATTTTTATTATTTTAGCTATGAACATTTGTTAGTTTATTATTTAAAAACATGGCAAAATTAGTATCTTTGAGTTCATATTCTGAAATAGACAAAAGCCTCTGATACTGTTCAAAAGTGGTTAGAAAGCCTAAGGCTATTTTCAAGTTTTAATTCTGTTAGTAATGCGCCAGCACAAAATGTGGGGAGGAGGGGGGAGGAAATTGAAAGCAAGTTTGACATTTGTTTAGAACTGTCAAAATTAAGTATACTAAGAATGGGAGAGAAGTCAAAGGCTTCAACATATTTTTAAGTATTACATTTCATCTCCTTAATGGTTTGCACTAGCAATGCTATCACAAATTGAGAGCATTACGTCTTTGAAGTCAACAAATTATAATTTAGCATTAAAATAGAGGCTGTGCAGGCTGGCTTCTTCAGCAGGGCTGTGGCCATCAGGTGCCTCGTGTCTGTGTTTCCAATAGGAACATGCTGGGCAAATTGCACCATTTTCCAGTGCTGTAGCTGAACCTTGTGCAACCTGCATACTTATATAGATACTCAGTAATATTTCCACTCTCGTGTGTTCTTTGAAAAAACAACTCTTCAATATGCAAGGACTTTGACATTCTGGGATGAATGCTCCACATAGACTGAAAAGCAGAGTAACAGCAGGAAAGAGGGGGAATAGGCTGCCCTTGTATCCAGAAAAGGGCTGATCCATCTTCTCCCTCATCACATCAAATCAGGTTGTATGTGGCTGCAGAGGAGGGAATATTACCCTAACTCACAGTTGAGATGATTAGGAAGGTATAAGGAGATAAAATCCAGTCTAGACTCATGTATTCCCTTTTCAAGGAATCCATTCTGCTCAGGAAAGCACTTCAGTTCCCCTTATGCACACAATTGTAAATGTTTCTGCAACCAAGGCTTGTGTTTGTAAAGCAAAGTGATGTATTTTGTTATTTTATGATCTCATGGTCAGAGGAAAGTTCTCAATGCAAACTGCTTTTTCTGTCTTATTTTGATATCTGGCTTTTGCAGGCTTTGTGTATGGAAGAGACATATTTCAGTTCCAGAGCTGCTGTGCTCATCTTTTGAACTCCTAACATAATAATTATGAGGATCTGGGATTTTAATTTAGATGTATCTCAAAACAAAAGTTTTATTTATAATTAATTTAGTTCCTCTAATGTTACAGTTTTTTAAAACAGCAGTTTCAACAGCAATCTAAAAATCTATTTTTAAATCTTTTTGCTCTCTAAAAGCTCTGTATGAGGCTTGAGAGTGGTTTTGGCCATCCTTGGCATTTCTGTACTGTTTTATTTCATATGGGTGCAGATGAGCAGTATTTTGCCATTGTAAGCCAATATGTGCTGCTTGAGAAAAGAGAAACCTGAACTATAACTTTCTAGTGTTGTAGGGTTTTTTTCATATCTACTGGGATTTTTATTGAATTATAGTTTTCATCAAAAGATAATAATTTTTAAAAGTACAATTTAATTGTTCCATGTCCAGATGGAGATAAGGATTTTGTTTTGAACAAATATGGATTCTTATACTTTAAAATGGAAACAAAATCCCATTTCATTTATTTTTTCTAGTAGAGGCCTCTGCTGAGATCTGTGTTCAGATTTCTAACCCCTCTACCTCCTACATTCAACAAATGCTATTTACTTTTTTACCACTGGTATTTTGTGGGTTTGTCGTCTGTTTTGTTTGTTTGGGGTTTTTTTTTTATAATTTTCTCTCTTTTTCTTCTCTTTTTACTTTTTCCTTTTCTTTTTCTTTTTTTACTTTTTTTTTCTTCTTTTTTTATTTTTATTTTTTTTTTACTTATTTTCAACTATGTGATTCCTTCTTGCTCCCTTGTGCTAATCTGGACTGTGATTCAGACCAACATGGTAATTTGTTTTAATCAGGCTAAATATGTGCAAGGGGTAGAGTTTATGATGGGGATAATAATCTGACCATGAAGAGATATGGTTGTACACCTTGCTCCCAACCAAATTGTTTTCTAAGTTAGACTGAGGAAATATGCAAATAAAACCTAAGAACCCTGAGATCCCCATCAACCTGGATTTCTCAGACCATTTGTGTCAGAAGATATTTAACTTGGGTCAGAGCAGCAACTGTGATAGTCTGTGCTTTACATGCTTTTATGCTGTAGTCCTGTAATGAGGGGGGTTCTTCAAGAAAGTGCAAAATCTCATTTTAATATTTTTAGTAATATTGTGTTCTTGTGTTCTGCAGACCAGGTGAGTCCACAAACTACCAATTCATAGGTAAAGTTGGGGGGCATCTCATGATCACACGCCAATGCTGAAACAGAGTTGTTAGGCTCTGCACATGCCATAGGAACTTGATGTACTGGCCCTGAATAAGTCATTTTGTATTGCAAGATGACTTGTCTCAAATTCTGCTCCTCCGTGTGATAATGGCTTATGAACCTTCACTTACACACTAATGCTAAAAATGCAATTCTTCTCCCTTTGGAAAGGACTTTGGTTTCTGAATTGACATTGTGAAATCTACTTTGTGGCTTTGAATCAGTGTATGTACTGATATTACGTACTTGATATAATCTTTGTACCAATATTTCTTTTAGTAAATTTAGGTGGTTCACAAGCACACTGAAGCTGTCTTCAGATGTTCCTGTCTTCCTTCACTGACTATGGAGGAAGTCTAGTTAATAAGCTCCATGGGGTTTAGTTTTGTAGATATTGCTGTGTCTAAATTAGTTTAACAGAGTGAATCCAAGGCTCTGCTGTGTTGTATGTAATGGACTTTGTGCTTCTCCCAAGTTCAATAGCTTTGCTTATTTGTCTGGTATCTCACAGTTCCTTTTCTCCCTCGAATATAATCCTTTCTGGCTTTCATTTGTAATAATAATACTAATTATTTTCGGGGCAGATGTATTGTGCAGTCCTAATGTGGCTATTGCTGTAGCAATGTCTGTGTTTGCAACAAAAGCAAGTGCTGCATTCCTTATAAATAGGGCTTAGCTTGTTGCTTGTAAGGGCAGGCTATCAAAAGTGCATTTGAAGAAGATGATTTTCTGCTGGCCTTATGCTCGTGGCTGCTTGGACAAAGGATTGGTAACAGCTCTATAGACTGGTCTTAGCCAATAAATGATGGTGGAATTTGTGAATCTGATCAAACTTTGACAACAATCCAGAACTTATTTGAAATGCTTTTCTTGTCATTACTGGAGGGGAAAAGAAAAAAAAGAAAAACAGCACTGAAGGGAGTTGTCACACAAAAGTGTGTGGTATGAACTTGGGGACCTAAAAAATCAATCATGGCAATTATTTTACTAAATTATTTTAAACTGCAGTGTGTCCAGAAGTCTTTCTGTTAAATGTCTGCTGTCACAGCAACAAGCTGTGCTGTTTCCATCTCTGACCTTTTTCATGTTAAAATGCGTGTCAGTATGTAAAACAGAAGCACTCCACGCAGAAGATGACTGCAGCAGTGCTTTGCTTTGCTGCACTGAAGGTCCTGGAGATACATATTTTGCACGAAATGAGTATAATGGGACAATTCGCCATTTAGTTAGAGGAAAAAAAGCCAACAACAAGCAAAGGTTGCTTTTTTTTCAACATTTGTTTTGTCATGTTCATTTTTGCTATGATATATTTGAGGGAACAGAATGGAAGACTTAAGTGGCACATGCAGAGAATGGATGACTTGATGATGAAGTGTGAAATGACCATTAAAGCACTGACCGTTTATCCCTAATACTCTATTTGGAGTTGAGATCTAAGTGAAATGAGTTTAGTGGTTGCAGCTGAGTACCTAGTGGACAGGAGTCCATATGTCATAGAAATCTAAATCAGCTGGCACAGTTTAACATCAATAACAGCATTGATTCTGAAAAGGTGTGGGTCAGACTAATGGATAAGTATATTAAGGATGTAAAGAGCCTCGAGGAAGATTTAGGAAAAACAATTGGGATGTTTTCAAAGTAGGCCCTGATATTTTGTTTTCAAAATGTTCTCAC